>QEPC01013339.1:143765-171252 GCA_003113815.1 Sphenodon punctatus | reverse complement strand
GGGGGGGGTCCCTATCCCTCACCTGCCTCTGCAGTCTGCCTGCTAGTAGCAATGCAGCATCAGTCCATCTGACTGAGAGATAAAGCTGTTTGTTTACAAACAACTCCTCCCATGTGAGTGATCAAAAAGTTGTTGCCTTGTAAAGAAGGTTCTTCGAGATGGCTCCTAACATTCTTACAACTCGGTTGTGCACTCACCCTATTCAAATAATAGACCACGTGATGGTCTTTAGCTCCTCTAGTATAAAAAGCGCTCTCCCACTCAGAATGACAGCTCCTTCCAACCCTTTCTAGGAATATAAGAAAAAAAATTCCATGTGGGGCTGGAAGAGTGGGTGTTGTGAGAATGTTAGGTACCATCTTGAAGAACCTTGTTTACAAGGCAGCAGCCTTTTGTGCTTTGAGTGGCTCCTCACAGGCCATTTTTACATGGCTCCACTGGGTTGGGGGTTCTGTAGGTGGGCCGGTGCTTGCACATGGCCACCCACACATCCCCACACACACCCTACTCATCTGCACCCATGGAGCAACTGCTGTTTTCCCCAGTTTCTCTGTGCGTGGGGACGAGTGGGGGGGTGAATGGGGGGTGAGTGTTAGGCGGGCGGGCACACGCCGAGTCGTTCACACAGGGCTCCCCCATCCATGAACACTCAGCGTGGGGGCAGGGCTTGGAGGCAGCAGCCTGAGAAGGGCCATGGGGCACAAAATTCCTAAGTCCAGCCCTACCTGCTCCTTAAATTCATCTATCCCCTAACTAAACTAATACTGGGGAAAGGAGATACAAAAAGAAAAGACAAACTAGTTTCAAAGGCCTAAGCTCTCTCTCTAGAGAGAGCCAAAAGATCCTGACCTAGCGCCTAGGAGGCAGGAACAGATCTGAGGAGGCTACAGCCAGGGTGTCTTCAAGCTGCCAATCAAGGCTTTGGATCATGCCTAATCCTCAGTAGAGGAGGAACACTCGGCAGACCTGCCTGCCTGGATCATAGACAGAGAAAGTATATTTTTTCACTCAGCGGACAATTAACTTGTGAAACTTACTGCCAGAGAAAGTGATCACAACCAGTAGTGTAGCTAGTTTTAAAAGGGGACTGGACAAGTTCTTGGAGGATAGGTCCATTAATGGCTATTAGCCAAGTAGGTTTGGGGAACGTTACCTCTTACTGTTGGGGGCTGGAACAGCAGGGAATGGATTGCCTATTGTGACCTTTGGGTACTTCTCCTAAGAGAAAGAGATTGGCCACTGTCAGAGACAGGATGCTGGGCTTGATGGACCATTGGTCTGACCTAGTATGGCACTACTTATGTTCTTATGATGGCTGCACCCCATCCTATCCCCAGCTTCAGTGTTTCCCACAATTAAGATTGAGCCTAACTTGCATGGAGCCCAAGTTGGAAGCGAGCACAATATGGGAAACTGTAAAACATCCCCCCCCCACAGTTCCATGCCCCCAACCATCCCTAGCCCTCCAAGAGCCAACACCCCACTCCAAACTACAGTTTAGAAACCAAGCCAAAGTGTGGGTGCATGGAGGCTAAGTTGGAAGCATGCATAGCGTCTTTACTGTTTACTGGTTAAATGGCATGGAAGTCACCCCACACTGAGTCCACAAGTCCTGGGTTGAATGGGAGTCTGTCTCTTAGAAAATGATCCAGCTGGGATTTAAACCCACCCTTCCCTCTACAGCTTGCAGGCTGGAGTCACAAAACTTGCAATGGATTTGAACCTTTATGTCAGTGCTTCCCAAATTTTCTCGTGTACTTCATTTTGAGACACATATTATCCATGTGACTCCAGACACCAACAAAACCATGCAGAGCACATAAAAAGTCTATTGGGATTGAAACACCACTCCCCCTAGTCCCTGTCATACAGTTTGAAAAGCTCTTCTCTTATGCACTACAGACCTCGGCTCCAGACATAGGCTCCGGGTTTGTTTTCTCCATTAAGCCTCTCAGATCCAGTCTTTGCACAGGACAGTGAGTGGCTGAGGCAACAGAAAGCAACACAAAGGCATCATAGGGATGGTGCCACTGGCTACCAGTCATGGGGAAGCAGCATTAAAGGGGCGAGGGGGCCTAACATGGTGCTGTGACCGTGAAATCCCCCACAGCGGTGCAGGATTCGCAGTCTGTTTTGGAAATAGCAGCTGGGCTCCAGCTACCCATTTGCTCCCCTCAGAGTAGCTTTGATTCCACCTCTGACACTTATGGGTCCCCACACAAGACCCAGGTGATATGAAGGGGCCTCTCCCTGCAGTGAGAAATACATGCTCAGCCTCACCTTGGGCAACTGATGTTTCAGCAGTCTACCCCCAGAGCAGAGCAGTGGCTTTCCCAGGGAATATTCAGAGGAAAAAGCACTGTGCTGAGCCTGAGACAGAGACCCCAATGCAGGAGAGAAAATGCCCAACCCTGGGATGCTTGCAGAGATGGACTGGTTTCAGAGACCACTTAAGCAGCTCGGTGACCTCTGGGACTTGGTGCTGAGATTGGGCAATGCCATGGTGCCCTCTGTTGGCACTGAACTGTAATGGCAGCACTATTTCATCCAGTTCCTCACAGAGGGTGGCTATGTGGAACTCATTAATTTGGTAAGCGAGTTAATTGCAGCAGAAGGTAAATACCATCCCAATTGCTACAAGCGGTTTTTAAAGAAAACATCAAAAACTAAAGGCGATGCACAGAACACTGATCTTGCAATTGTGTGGATTAAAGAGTTAAAGTACTCTGCTGAACAAGGCCATGTTCTTGAATTGTCTAAGGTATGGAAATGTTATTGTACTCTGACAAGCGAAGCTGGCACAACAATCCCACACGTTACGCGAATGCACACATTTAAAGAGAAATTTGTTGCCCTATATTGATGAGGTGTATGATTTTATTGTATTGCATGATCCAGCTGCTTCTGAGAGACAAACAGTATTAGTGCTCATCAAATTTTGTCACATCCCCATCTCTGGTATGGCTGATGTAGACAAAGATAATGATGATTCATTCACCATTCCAGTTTACAAGCCCCGTGAAGATTACTTTCTCTCGATGGTACAATACACACTGCACTCAAACTGAGGTCAGATATACTTGCCCAGTCTGCATACGTGGGTCTAACTGTAACTAAGGAAGAGGCAATAGCCTGTGTGTCAGACAGTCTCTATATGCTTTTAAGTCTTTTGTTTGGTGGTCAGTCTCTTTTAAAACTTGATGAGGAGGAAGTGAATGTAGAAGACGATAATCATGATAGTGATGAGCCAGCTGTAGATACATCAGATGGGGAAAACAAGCAGGAGTCCTTCAAACAGTCCAGGTTGTTCAGTATTGCACAAGATCAAATCTATTGTGTAAGCGGTGGAAGGAGGTGGACACCTAAGCATGTTGGACTTGGATCTTGTAGTCTGACGTAGAGTGCTCCCAAGCAGTTGGTAGATTTGTTTCACAGAGCTGGACATACATTTGGCTACAAGTATATACTGAGGCTTGACACAGCATTAGCTAAGAATACACTACTATAGATCCTGAAAATGGATCAGTGATCCCACCAAACATAGCTGAAGAGCGATTCCTTCATTTTACTGCTGACAACATTGATATTAATGACTCTACACTTGATGGAAAAATACATTTCATGCCACACAATATGCTGTTTGGCAGAGAGGACCTTCCCACTGTTATCCTGAGTGATATTTTCTAGAGACTATGAACACCATCTTTCCTCCTAATATTGTAGAAGCTGCCAGTGAGCCAAAATGTGATGACTATGTTAAAGAGGAATGGTTTACCACACCTGCATATGAATCTGCTCCAGTTTTGAAAGCACAGGCAACAGATATTGCCTTCTTTCTTAAAAGACAAAATGAAGACCCAAAGACAATGGACTAGTTTCAATGCAAAGTTAAGCCAAACCAACCCAGAAGTAACAACTGTTGGTTTTATGCCTATTATACAGGCACCTGCCCATGAAACTGACACCTTAAATACAGTTGTGAAAAGAATCATACATGTTGCCAACTCATTTGATCAGAAACACGTAGTACTAACTGTTGATCAAGATCTCTTTCCTCAGCTTATGGAGCTAAAGTGGAAAGTACCTGCATATAGGGATGCACTGATCCCACGCTTAGGAGGCCTGCACACATCCATGAACTTCTTGAAAGTAATAGGCCAGCATATGCAGGACTCAGGATTGTCAAAAGTGTGGACAGAAAGTGAACTTTTAGGTGAAAATACTGTGAAACACGTAATGGCAGGAAAGGACTATGCCAAAGGAACTCATGCTCACAAGATCACTCTACAAGCACTGTGGCAACTGCTTCTGTCACAACTTTTATCCTATATTCAGAAACACAATAGTGATCTCAGTCAGTATTTGTTGACTGCTGCACAATCCCATATAGATGAGGAGTATGATGAGCTTGTAAAAAACTTATCCATGGCAAGATTCCATGACCAAATGGCAGCATTTTTGCAAAGCAGAACAGCCAACAATCCTAATTTTCAGTTCTGGTGGCAGTATATGGACATGGTTTGTATCCTTCTGCTCTTCATAAGAGCTCAGAGAGACGCAATTTGGGATTTGCATCTGGATGCATTCAGAAGAAGGATGCCATACTTTAACAGATATGACCATACAAACTCTGCTAGATGGGGAGTCCTATACCTTGCACAAATGCACCAGCTTCCCCAGGATGTTCTTCAGCAGTTCCAGCAGGGCAACTGGGTTGCAAAAGGCTCAGGTGGAAGGTTCAATCAGGTAGATCCTGACCACAGCCAAGAGTGGCTGAATGCCACAGGAAAGAGGGGAGGAGGAATTGTAGGAATCACAAAAACACATTCAGCACTCAGCAGGTGGGCACTGTCATACAATTTACGTTCCCAGATTGCAGCCCAAACAACAACAATGTTTGCACTTGGACTTGATGATCAAATGACCCGCAACAAATCGACTCCTGCAAGACAACAGCAAGATCATTGTGATGAACGTAAAGTGCTCCAGACTTTGCAAAGATTCAATGTATTTTCTCCTGACTCATCACAACTCTCCATGCCATTGGAATAATGGATATGGCTACAGAGGCGATACAAGAGTCTCTGCTCAATACTGAACAACTGGGTCAGAAGCAGTTGATTGTTTTTGTTCAAGAAAGTTTCATGGCGCCAACAGAGGGAACTTTGCACATGAAATTCCATGCTCCATTAAAGAAGGTAAAGACTAAAACATTTGCATCTCTTTACATGGTGCAGAAACAAACAAAAGACAAGGGTGTCACCATAAAAGCTGATCGGAACATCTTGTATCGCTTAATCATGGCCTATGAAGCTGGAAGAGTAGTAGAACTTCCAAAAATATTGTGATATGAACGGATGCCAATTCCAATTGTGCTCGCAGATCTGAATGGAGACCTCAGAGCTGGAAACAAAACAGTTCTTGCAGATGCCTTGACAAGTGATATCCTATGTCCTCCTCAGGTGACACTTGAAGGTACTTCATGTCTTGTGGTTGGCGGCCAAGCATGTCTGGTGGCACTAGGGAAACCCTATGGCAGTACCACTTTCAGTGACCTGGCTGACAATTTTGTGAAATCTGTGTTTCAGAGTGGACACCATTTCAACAGGATTGACATTACATTTGACAGATACAGGTCAGCTTCTATCAAAAAATTTATTTTATTTATTTATTTATTATATTTATACCCCGCCCCTCCTGCAAACAGCTCGGGACAAGACAAAAACAATTAAGAGAACTTACGCCAATTTGGAGATTTGTTGAAGACAGAACTATTCCACTTCCTAGCGACTGGTCAAATTTCTTGCCTCTACCAGAAAATAAGGATGATCTTGCTTGCTTCCTTTCTGAACAACTCATACTTCAGGCACCTGAGAACAAGACCATCATTGTTTCTGGTGGGTTCAAAGAAGATGACACAGTGAAGTCTTCCAATTCCACTGTAGATACAAGCGTACTGGTAGTCAAACACGAGGAGGCTGATACAAGAATTGTACTGCACTGTATTCACGCTAATGCTAACACTGTTGTGTCAGCATGTGACACCGATGTCCTTGTGCTGCTAGTGCTGCATTTCAGCAAAATGACTTGTGAAAAGTTGTGGATGAAGTCAGGCACATCGGAGAAGCCAAAGTATATTCCTGTGTACACCATATGTGCTAGGTTGTCCAACTCACTAGAAGATCCAACTAACATAATTCCATTTCATGCAATCACAGGCTGTGGTACAGTCTCCCACATTGCTGGGCATGGTAAGAAAACAGCTTGGAAACCATTTTGCTCAGATCCTGGTCTTCTTAAAAATCTAGGAAAAGGTGATCTTCAACAAGAAACATAAAAGTCAGTGGAGAATTTTGTCTGCAAGATTTACAATCTTCCTAATGCAGGGAGCTGCGATAAGGCCAGAGTGGTTTTGTTTGGCAAATGTCAGTCACCTGAAGCATTGCCTCCTACAAGTGATGCACTAAAGTGCCACATAAAAAGAGCTCATTATCAGTCAATGGTGCGGAAGCAAGCAACTTGTAACATTCCAGACCTACCTGCACCAGAGAAAATGGGTTGGGCACAATGCAGTGGAAAACTTGTTCCAAAGCTCATGTCAATAGCTCCGATACCTGATGTTTGTGTCGAAATTGTCATGTGTGGCTGTTCTACTGGATGCAAATCAAACAACTGTAGTTGTAAGAAAGGGAAACTGCAATGCACCACAGCATTCAAATGCCAAACTAGTGAAAGTTCTTGCATGAATGCGTAACATTATCACCTCCGACATTATAACTGTCATGTTTTGGTAGTGAGGAATGTTCAAAGTATGAAGCAACAAACCTCATGATGCAACCTGTACTTACTTTTACTTACAAATGATCACATAACCTATGTAACAGTATTTTGTTCTGCTGTACAATATATATTAACGTTGTAAAATTAGCCCATTATGAGTAAATATAACAATTTTAGGTGCAAATTTGATTTCTTTAAAATTTACAGTACAAGAATGCCAAAATTGAGCTTGGTAAACAGCATTTTTTGATTCAGTACACTCTAAGTAGAAAAATGGGTTTACTGACTTTTCACCAAAAATGCCTCCTACTTTCATGAAAATGGTCCTAGTCTATCTGGAAAAACACTTGAGAGGATAATGGGGGAGATAATGGAATGACAAGAAAACAAGTAGAAAGATAAAGCAGGAGAGCTGAGCTTCTAACACTCTTTAGGCACTTGGAATGTTGGAAGGGGGGCATGGTGTGTGCACACGTGTGTACATGTCAATTGTAGGAGGGGTAGATCTTATTTGCTGTAGGAGGGGTGGAGCTTATTGTCCAGGAGGGACGATAAGCTCGTAGCCGTTGGAAATGTTGGTAAGTCTGCCCAAATAATAATGCTTGCTCCTTCCCCCATGGGAAGCCTCCCTGGAGACAAAGCAAGAGATTTACCTGTCCTAGTTACAAACCTGGATTAGGAAAAAGCCAGGCTACCATCATCAGAAGGAACCACCACATGCCTGATGCACACTGGCCTGGCTGGGAAGGTATTAACTCTGTTCTGAAAGGCTGCGGCAGCTGTTGGCCATTAAGTAGAGACTATTTCTTTACTTCTAGGGCCCCTGCAGTGATTCCTGTTTTCACCACAGCAGGGTGCAGAGCCCCCACTCCCTCCCAGAGGGCCCCCCAAACATGACCACCTTTAGTACAGAAGCTCAGCTCATTTTATCTTCACCCTGGGCCCTGCAAATTCTAAGGCTGGTCCTGGAGCCAGGAGTCCAGAGTGGGATCAATGGAGCTCCCCTAAGGGGAACTGAGAAGCCATGAAAGGGCTCAGACAAGAATCCTAGCTCCAAAGGATGGCCAAAATGTCATTGATCCAAGAACATTATTATTAATAAGTACCAGTAATGTACCTGGCGCTTTACAGTTATTATTAGAGACAGGTCCCTGCCCAGTGGGCTGACAATCTAAAGTGGACAAGGGTGAGGGGGAACACAGGGAGAGACAGACACTGGGGAACTGAGTGTACAAGGTTGTGACTTGTCCAAGCTCTCCCTCACCCCTTTCTAAGAAGGGGGGAGTAGAGGAGAGAAACCCGACTGTGTTTGAGTCTTTAAATCCGGCCCTTATGTCTGTGAGTTCATGGCTAGAGCAGGATTCAAATCCTGGCTTCCCAAGGCCAAGTCTAGCACCACAGTCAGGGTTGGAGGGGAAGGAGGAGTCCACAGGGGACAATAGCCAGGAGATCTCTTAAGGTATAACAGGACCCCTCAGGTTGCTAAGCAGCTAGCCCAATATAGGCAATGCCAAACGGTCATCACAGGGAAGTTGTGTAGTTAGTTTCCCAGCTGGCTAGAAAGAGTGAATAGCACACACTGACTAACACAGTGGGAGGGAGTAACCTAATTCCCAGAAAAGGGGGTACACTGTATTGTGGGCAAGCACCAGGCAGGGGAGGGTCCCCTGGGTAACCCAGGAATAACCTCAGGGTGCAAAAGGGATTCTACAAGGAATGCTAATGAGACACAAAAGGGAAGTGAGGGGGGAGGCTAGGTAACAAGGAATTCAAGGGGAAGGGGAGAGGACTCACAGGGAGGAATGTAACAGACTCTTAAGGAACTCTTACAAGAACAACAAACATAGAACATGGGTAAACACTTAACTCACTCAACAGGAGCAGACACAGAGAGCACAAGCCCGTTTCTGCACCAAGCACTAATCACCAGCAAAGGACTTCCTCCTGGACAGGTTGAAATAAGCCTCTGCTAATGCAAACAGCTACAGCATGGCTTGGCTACAGTAAGTACCATGAGTCATGATGGTGCATCTTAAAGGGACCATTCTGCCTCTTAAGACAAACCTGGAAGTGTCTGTATCTGATCTGTTCCTGGCTTGGGAGTATCTATCTGTTCCTGGCTCATGGACTGATATTAAAAGGGGAAGGGTTTATATTCAGCTGTGATGGAAATAGCTCAGTGGAGCCAACTCTCGGGGGTGGGTGTCAAGATGCGCAAATCAGAGGGTGTTTTTAAATAAGATGCAACCACACATGGCCACCAATCAACCAGCCACCCTACTACTCTTGTGAAAGTACACTCCCATGACCCACGCAGCACCCACTCATGACCACTTAAAGGGCACCAGAGAAAAAGCCAGTGCCCCATGCAGGGGGAGGCAAACTGTACGAGGACAGGTGCCCATGCATCCCTGACCTGTTTCAACTGGGGCACATGCCCACCCACCTCAGCAGACAGATCCGTGGCCCTGCTGCCTCCGTCTTGCCCCCAACCCTACTGGGAGCTCTTAAAGGGGTAATGGTTGCCTATATGAGTTGCTTTGGGAGCCTGTCCATGGTGGAGGAAGTGCATGGAGGCTGCCTGCCTGGCCACGGTGGCCACTCAGGGAGATGCCCATTAAATCCCTCCCCACTCACTCCATTTATGTGGGTGCTCCGCGGCTGTGCCACTCAGCGGCCATGGATGCACACACCCTAGGGTTGTAGTGCCTCCCCTTTAATCCAGGAGGCTTATGAAAAGGAAAATTTGGTTCACTTACCCGGTGAATTTCCTTTCTTCTCTCTGGGGGAGGCAAGCAGTCCTTGCTGGGCTTAGCTCCTCCTCCTCATCAATAGGCAGGAACAAAGACTTTAATAGGCGGTCAGGACCTGGGGGAGGAGCTAACCCTGACCTAACAGCCCCAGATCTGTGACTTGCTGAACTAAGGAATTTTTATAACAAAGTTCAACTTAACCTCAGAACAGACTAACTGCTAACTATAACTCTCACTACCAGGTCCGAGAGCCCTGCAAAGAAAATCCTCTATATGCAGGGCTCTCCCTCGTCCCTTTCTAAGAAGGGGGGAGTAGAGGAGAGAAACCCGACTGTGTTCGAGTCTTTAAATCCGGCCCTTATGTCTGTGTCTTTCAACCCTATCTATGTGTAGATGTTTTGAGGTGAAGGCCTCTGATCCATTCGGGTGGGCTGGACTGCCTGCCTCCCCCGGAAAGAAGAAAGGAAATTCATCGGGTAAGTGAACCAAATTTTCCTTTTCATAAGCCTCCTGGAGGCAGGCAGTTCTTGTTGAGACGTGCCCAAGCAGTAGTTACCTCCACCAAAGGGGCGAGACTTCCGGATGACTGGCCAAATCACCCTCTCACAACAAAGGCCTTTTAGTTTAGGACCCTTTGCAAAACCCTTCAACCAAAAGGCGGCTCTTGCGAGGCCCATTTGTTGATAAGGTAGTGACGTGTGAATGAGTGTTTTGACACCCAGGATGCTGCTTTGCAAATGTTCGAATGGGGGTCCCTGGAGTGCTTCCAGGATCACATTCAACTTCCAAGTCAGGAATCGATGGCAAACAGGCGGTGTCAGGACTGCTGCTGCCTTCCAAAAATGTCGCACATGTCTGTATTCACCTAACAAATCCTGTGCTGACCGTGTAAGGGTTGCCGAGAGGGCTGAAACCTGTCTCCGCAGTGTGCTAATACTCAAACCTTTATCTAGACCCTCTTGTAGGAAGGCAAGGACATCCGGGATGGTGGCCCTGGAGGGGACCACATTGTGTCCCAACGCCCAGAATCTGAACTTCTTCCATGTGGAGTCGTAAATTCGATTGGTCGCGTTTCTTCTGACTCCTAGGAGGGTCTTCATCACCTTGTCATTGTATCCAAAGACCTTCAGGTGTTCCCGCTCAACCTCCAGGCAGTCAAACTCAAGTTGAGGGCGCCCTGGTACAGAATGGGGCCCTGTGAGAGAAGGTCCTGTCTCTGTATTTTGTTTTGACTTTGTATTTTGTTTTGACTGTAAGCCACCCCGAGCTGTTTCAGGAGGGGCGGGGTAAAAATCCAATAAATAAATAAATTAAATAGATAAACGTTCTGGACAGTAAGGGCACCGGAGGGAACGCATACAGTAGGTGGGGGGCCCACTCCTGTGACATTGCGGCCAGGCCGCTCGTACCATACTCCTTGTGTCTGGAGTAGAATCTGCTCACCTTGCTGCTGTTCCTGGAGGCGAACAGGTTGATGTATGGCTTCCCCCATCTGTCCACTAGTCTCGAAAAAACCTCAGGGTTGAGAGACCATTCCCCTGGGTCCAGAGTCGCTCTGCTGAGCCAATCCGCTCTGATGTTGAGCTCTCCCCTGACGTGCAGTGCTGTCACTGACTCCAGGTTCTGCTCTGCCCACTCCAGTAGTGGAATTGCTTCCTGGTGGAGTCTTCTGGATTTCGTGCTTCCGTCTGTTGACGTATGCCATTGCCGATGTATTGTCTGTTATGACTTGGACCATGACTGCCTTTCAGCCTGTGTAGGAATTCCTTCAGTGCCAGGTTTATCATTCTCAGCTCCAGGACATTTATGTGTGTCCCCCTGATCTTGCGGCCCCAGCGGCCCTGTGCTACCAGCTCCTGACAATGTGCTCCCCATCCTGATAGGTTGGTGTTAGTCGTGACCACTATCTGCCTGAGTTTCTGTATCGGGAGGCCCCCGGCGTACCTGCTCATCTGGAGCCACCAGTTCAGAGAGGATCTGACTGAGTTCAGCACTTGGACGGTCGAGTTGTGGCGAGCCATAATCTGTGCTTGCCAGGGGAGTAGGAATGCCTGGAGGGGATGGAGGTGAAACCGGGCCCCCACCACAGTGTCCATGCACGACACCATGGTGCCTAGGGAGCTCATTAGATCCAGTAAGCTGGACATCCTGTGACTCCTGATAGTCGCCTCGCCTTGGCCTCTGTCTGGTGTGAGGAACAGCCTGTTCCTAGCTGTGTCCAGAATGACTCAGAGGTGTTGTAGCTTCTGACTCGGTGTTATTGAGCTTTTTTCCCAGTTGAAGCAGAAGCCATGTGCGTGCAGTGTCTGGATTGTAGCTGACACTGAAAACTCCGCCTCCCATAGGGAGGCGGCCCATATGAGGATGTCGTCTAAATTCGGGTACACATGGATTCCCCTCTTTCTGAGATCGGCCACTAAGATGACGAGCAGCTTGGTGAAGACCCTCGGAGATGATGCCAGGCTGAAAGGTAGCGCCTTGTACTGGTAGTGGTGTTGGTCATATGCGAAACGGAGGAATCTTTGATGTGTTGGTCGAATGGGGATATGTAGATATACCTCCCTCAGGTCTATGGAAGTGAGGTAGTCCCCCGTCTGATTGCCAGGACGGTGGAGGTTAGTGTCTCCATCCTGAATATCTTTGGTCTCACGAACCTGTTGACAGGAACCTGTTGACCCACTTTAGGTCCAGTATGGCCCTGATCTCTCCATTCTTCTTTGGGACTGTAAAGAAGACGGAGTATATACCTGAGTATCGTTCTTCTGAGGGGACTGGTTCCATCGCCCTGATGTCCAGCAGATGTCAAATGGCTGCGGAGGTGCAGTTGTGCTTCTCCTCTAGCCGGGACACTGGGGCTTGTATGAACCAGTTCCTTGGCGTGGTGAGGAACTCCAAGGAGTACCCTCTCAAGATCATTTCCCTCACCCAGTTGTCTGCTGTGGTGTTGCACCACTGTGGATAGAAAGCCTGTAATCGTCCCGCTAGTGCCATGAACCCCCCCCACTCCAGCCCGATCGAGTCAGGAGTCTCTGTCCTGTCCGATCTGCTTGGGCCCCTGGGTTGGGGGTTAAATCCTTTGCCCCTCTGACCTCTGTGTCGGGAACCTCCTGTTCCTCTGTCTGTAAACCCCTCCCCCCCAAAAGGGCCTGTAGTGAAAGGGCTGGCAGAAAGGGGGCCTCTTCCTACCGTCCTTCTTGGATGGGGGCATGGGGAGTGCCTTTTTCTTCTCCAGCTTGTTAGTCATGATGCGCTCCATCAGATCCCCGAAGAGCCTGTCTCCTGCGTAGGGTGCAGCTGTCAGCACCATCTTTGCGTGGAGGTCCACCTTCCATGGTCTCAGCCACACCGTCCGTCTCGCCGCCATGGCTCGGGCTGAGAACTGGGCGACGTCTAGCACGGCGTCTGCTTTGAAGGCTGCTGCTGACTAGAGTCATTTCAATGCGTCCCGCATCTCCTTCAGGTTGGACATCTCGTTGAGGTCTTTTATCCATAGTACCATTGCTCTTGCCACCGTAGAGCCTGTTGCCGTGGCTCTGCAGGCTATGGAGGCTGCTTCAAAGTCCCTACGCAGGAAGGATTCCACTTTTCTGTTCAGTGGGTCCTTAGGGGTACCCTCCCCATCTGTGGGCAGAACGGAGGCCTTGGCGAGGTCTGATGCCCCTGCATCCACCTTGGGTAGTTGGAAAACTGGCTCAGAGTCCGGCAAGAAGTAGAACTTCCTGGCTGTTGCATGGATCCCCTTTGCCTTGGTTGGGGACTCCCATTCCCCCCTGAAGAAACCTTAAATATAGGGAGAGGAGCGGCAACTGGACAGCGTCTGTCTTCCTTGGGGAGCACTAGGGAGGCATCCTTGGCCAGGTTTTCCTCCAACTGTGAAGGAGATGGGGGTGCAGGTAGGGACAGCACTATCCTGGCCACCACTCTGGGAATCAGTCGTTCAGACTGTTCCGCGGGAAAGATTCTGGCCCCTGCTTTCGATACGGGGTCCTGACCTTCCAACTCTTGTAGCTCTCCCTCCTCTTTCTCCAATTCTGGGTGCTCCGTGGGTCCTCTGACCCCTAGTCCTGCTCCCGGCTCCGAGGAGGTGGACCTGTCCCAGGGTGAGCTAGGGCGGGGGCGTGGTTCCATGTCTGTATGTGAGGCAACTGAGCTTTGTGGGCGGGATATCCCCCCCCACCCCCCAGCAAGTGCGCTACGCTGCCTGGGCCCTTAGTGATCAGTTGTTGGCCTAGCCATTGCAGCACCTGCGGGGGAACCACCTCCCCCTCCGGCCCCCTGGGCTGCGAAGATAGTTCCACATGAGAGGCCGAGAACTCCCATGAAGAGGAGGAAGAGTGCTCTCTTTCCCTCCTTCTTCTGCCCCCCTCATAGCCAGTGGGAGGGGGGTCCTATCCCTGCTGTGGCAATAATGCCTGCAGCGGGATACAGAGCTGTGCCTCTGGTGGCTGTATCGCTTCTGGGAGGGGCAGGCCTCCCCCCTATGGCCTCTGTCCCTTCTGCGGGACCTGGAGGATCTCTCCTTGCTGCGACCCCTAGAGCAGGATCTGGGTCTGTGGCTCTCCCTTTCACTGGATCGGGAGGCCTGATCCCTGTCTCTGTGGGTCTGCTGGGCCGCCGTTGGGGGTGCCCTCCCAGTCTGGGAGTCCTCTCTCCTTTCCAGCTCGTGGGTTTGGGCGGGCGGGGGGGGGCCCGCGCCATCGTGCGCGCCTGTCGGGCCTGGATACGAGCCTGGGCGGGGCCGCGCTCCTAGAAGGGCTGATTCTCCCTCTTGGGCCCGGGTCCCCATGCCCCCTATGGGGCTCTCTATTGCCATGGCTCCGCTGGCTGCAGGCTCTGGGAGCTGGTCCCGGGGACTCACGGTACCTGAAAGCTTCTAGCAGGCTTCTTCCGGCGTCCCGGAGGGGTTCCGCGATACTGAGGTGCCGCGGACTTGTTCCCTGGCCATCCGGATGCTTGCTCCTTCATCCCATCGCCCTTTTTTCCTGGCGGTGGGCGGGAACCGTCCCAGAAACGCTCCCCCTCTCACGCTGACATCCTGCTGAGAGGGGAGCCGGTGCCTTCGAAAGCTCAGATCTTGAGCCCCGTGCTCAAACCCCCCGCAGGGGAGAGTTCTGAGGCGAGGGAGCGCTCCTCTGGCCTGTTCTTGTTTTTGAAGTTTTTTAAATCTTTTTTTTTTTTTTGTGCACTCAGAGAGTGCCATCCCTGTCTCTCTCTCCTGAGGAGGCAGGAACAGATCTGGGGCTGTTAGGCTGGGGTTAGCTCCTCCCCCAGGTCCTGACAGCCTATTAAAGTCTTTGTCCCTGCCTATTGATGAGGAGGAGCTAAGCCCAGCAAAGACTGCCTGCCTCCTCAGGAGAGAGAGAGAGAAAATACATGGTGCAGGGCTGCATTGGTACCAGAGACACCCACCCCACCCCAAGGGACACTGAGGCACCAGACTGCTCAATGGCAGGGACAGAGTCATTCTGCCACAGGTCCCTTCCCCTACCCTGCCATCCACAGAGACAGTCTGGGTGTCCTGCCTGTCAGCCTGATACTTTTAGTCTATGCAGCTGTAGGAACAAATACATACTTGCCATGATTTGGAATCAGCCAGCTGGGCCTCAACAGCTAATAAGCAGAACTGGCCATTTTGGAGCCTGTGCCATCTGTTACTAGGCTAAATTTCCACTCCCTGGAGTCAGGCAGCACTTGAGCAGGACAGGCTATGAGCAGGAATCATGATGAAGGGCAGCCACAGCTGTGCCCATTTAGAACAATGCTATAATCCACTGAAAGGGAGTGCTACATCATTATTTGTACTAAATGAAAGTTTGTGAGCAAAACGATTACCTGCCTAAAACCCAGACACATCAAGGTGATGAGGGGAAGAGAAACTCATTGTCATCTTTTCTCAGATGCAAGACAAAAAAAAATATATGAAATCACACTTTTATATAAAGCCACATAATAACTGGGAATCCCATGTTTTGTGCATTTGGAATTTCTTGCCCTCCTGGTTAGGGAAAAAAAACTTGAAAGTGTGACTGTTGTGGCCTCAACAGGCTAGCAGCCCCCCCGCCCTGCCCCGCCCCCCGTGTGCAATACTGAATTGCCATTTTCACTCCTTCAAAAGGTATGTAAAATGAAATCATATCCTGGAAGGCAAGTAGGAATAGCCCTTCAGAGTCACAGCCTCAAATTAAAAGGCACCAAGCAGCAGGTGGAGAAAGGGCAATTGGGTTACTTACCTTGGGAATTGCCTTTCTATTCCCTCGAGGGAGTTCAGTTGGACGTTGGGGAGATTCCCGCCACGGACACTAGGAGGCAACAAACTGACTTTCGACTGGGCATACGTAGGGGATCTCCCTTACATTCCCCAGGAGTAAACAGCCGAAGAACCTGAAACTATAAACTAGCAGACAAAACAAAGTGATCAACTCTTTCCTCCCGGAAGGGGGAGCAAGGTAACCCAGGATTACTACTGAAGATGGCGCCCAGATAAGATCCGGGTGGGCCGACTGAACTCCCTCAGGGGAATAGAAAGGCAATTCCCAAGGTAAGTAACCCAATTACCCTTTCTATGCCCTCTCGTCCGTTCAGTCGGATGTTGGGAGTTACCAAAGCAGTAAGTTCGGCATGGGTGGGACCAAGGCGCCTATTGAGAGCTCAGCACCTCTTGAAGCACCCGCCTTCCAGGGCAGCCTCAGCTGAGTCCCATAAGTCTAGCTTACAACACCCAGGGAAGGTGTGCAAGCTCCTACAGGTGACAGCCAAAAATATTTCGCCTAGGGGTTAGTGAAAAGGCGGCCCAGTGAGCTGCCGCTCCCCTAGTGGAAGAGCCAAGGAACTGACCGGTAGAGGTATGCCTGACGTCCTGTAGGCATCAGCAAGGCAGGCTGATGTCCAACTAGCCATGGTTGTTTGGAAGCCTAGTCACCCTTAGAATGGGGATGGTAGGGTACCCAGAGACAGGACGTTGCGTGAATTCACTCCCTATATCGTCAGAGGATGGCGGATGCCTAGGGAGTGCCTTTCCCCCTCCAGCCAGAGGCTGGGTCTAGGATAGAAGGAAGGGAGGCCCAGCTCCGGGACCGGGAAGAATAGGGGAAACCTTCCGAAGGAAGGTGGGATCCAACTAAGGATGACGGATTCCCTGTGGAGGGTGACAAGGGCCGTGACGCTGGGGAGGGCTCCAAGCTTGGGAACCCTCCTGGCCAAGAAACTGGCAAACAGGAAGACCCCAACTAAGCGAGAGGAAGGAGGACACCTCTGGGGAGGTACGAAAGGACTGTGGCCAGGGCTGGAAATACTATGTAGAGGTTCCAATTGGGGAACCTAAGGGCCAATTGGACATTAAGAGGCATGCAGCCCTCATGAATTGTCCGATGTAGTGTGCCTGAAATGTGCTGACCGGACGCTCCCACCGGGTGCTATCTAGTGCTGCTACCTGTGTGGAACAGGGTATTAAGGGGAAGACCCTTCTCCAGCCCCCCCAGGAGAAGCAGAACCTGGTATATAGTGGGGGAGAGGTATGGCGGGACTTGATGAAACTAGGGCCCAAGAGCCCAACATCCGCCTGGTGCATTGATAACGCGCCCGTTGGGTAAGGTCGAGGGGCTAGCAGGGCCTGTAGCACTTGGATCAAACAGTCCCAACCCCAACCAGGCTGTGGGCCCACAGCCAGGCTGACAGACTCTATAAGCCCGGCTGTATGTACAGCAGTGGGCCCAGGGACAGCGAGCCCGGGACTTCTGGGAATCAGGGTGGTGTCCTGCGGCTATGCTGAGTAGGTCCGGAAACCAGAATCTGCGGGGCCATAAAGGTCCAGTAAGATGCCTGTGGCTCGGAGCTGCTTGTCTATGTATATCGTGCGCCCCAGAAGCGGAAAAGGAGAACGGCATGGAGGAGGCCCGGCGGACAGCAGGGGCGTCGTGTGTCTCCGCTTTTAGGTGAGGCCATCTGGCAAGGAAGCGCCTCGTCTTGGCATTGATCGACGAGGCGAAAGGGTCGAAGATTGGTAGGTGAGTTTTACCAGTTGGAAGGCTTCGGAGCTGAGGAGCCATTACCCCACGTCTGTCGCCTGCCAACTCAATCAGTCCGCCTATCTTTTCCCTTTCCTGATATGGCAAGCGGAATAGATGGGTTCCTGCCCACTTGAGGAGGTGTTTGGCCAACTGTGGAGCGTGCGAGACCTTGAGCCGTCCTGCTTGATTCTGTACGCTAGAACAGTGGAGTTGTCCGTAAAGGTTAACATGTGTCTGCCCTGCAGAGCGTGCTGAAGGGCCAGTCGGACGGCCCTGAGCCATTGTCCTCTCGGAGGCCGTGAGGGGGACACCCTGCTCGAATCAGTGCGGGTTCTCCCACCAGTTAGCGAGTTGAGGGTGTCTTGGCTGGCGAGGTTAGATGCTGGATGCAAGAAACCTGAAAGGGAAACGAAGCGTTGCCCTACCCCACAGCTCCATTCTCTGATCTGTGGTGTGTGTTATGAGGGAGAGCCCTCTGCTGTGCGCTATATCAACGAGTACCCTCAGGTGGTCCAGCCGCTATGTAGGCCTGGATGGCTCCTGTTCCTGTTTATAGGGAAAACATGGTGTTCTAAGTAGGCGATGGATCTGAGAAGGTGGCCCCGGGTCCGGTGCTGTTACAGTGCCTTGATTAGCAGTCATCTAAGCATGGATAGACCGCTATCCGTTCCCTTCCAAGACAAGATTGGAGATGAGTGGGACTAGGACCTCAGTGAAGGGTCTCAGCACCGTCTCCTACCCCAAGGGGAGCGTTCGGTATTGCCAGTCGGTTCCTTCATAACTCTGACGTAGTCAACGCCAGCGAGCCTGGGGTATGGGGACGTGCTGGTAGGTGAGCTGAGGTTCAGAGAGGCCATCCAGGAGTCTCTGGCTAGGGCTAACGAAATGGGGGCTAGCGATTCATCTCAAAGTGCCATCTGTGGCACGCTCTATTCAGCCGCTCGAGGTCGAAAACCCCGTGTCCAGCCTTCTGAATTCTTCTGCACCAGGAAGAATTAGAGCAGCGGCCCTTGCTTGCTCGTGCCATGGCGCCATCTCTATGGCTCCCACACCATGGAGCCCGACGAGTTCCTAGAGCGTCTCCCCGGTGTTGTAGCGGTGCGGGATCGGGTGTGTGTGTGCGCGATGACGTACCCCCTGCTTATAGAAGTCAAAGGCCTGGCTTCGCCATGGTGTGTTAGGCCGGTGGAACTGCTGGGGGCTGAAGGACCTTACTCCACGTGCCCTGTGGGATCTGAGGCTGGTTGCTTCAGGCCGCTTGGGTCCCTGGATAAAGCGGCTGGGGGGACGAAAGTTTTAAGAAAGGTTAAGGGTATGTTTCCTATTCTTGATGCGTCCGTGCGCGCCCTGTTCAGGGCAGGCCCGAAGAGTTTGCCCCCTTTAATGTGCTATTTACTGGCTGATTTGTGAGTGTGGGTCCGCCCGACAGGAGCGGAGTCATAGTCTAGACTAGCCGTTATGCAGGCTGTCATGCCCCTGGCAGCCCCGGTTAGTATACCCATGAGGAGTCCCTGAGGCGAGCAGGTGCCAGGGTAATGTTGGTGGCAAATTGTTGGACAGGGGAGCCGATTATTGAGGGCTTGCCCAGCTTAAACAGCGTCATAAATGCCCCTAAGACTGAGCTGGGATGGACACAGGCGAGCGGAACACAGGCACACATTCCCATTTTACAGATGGGAAACTGAGGCCGAGAGGCTTCAAGCTGCCCAAAGCCACCGAGCGAGATCATGGCCAGAGCAGGATCCGAGCCCCGATACCAAGATCCAAACGCAGCCTCCCCCATTACTACACCATGCTGGCTCCTGGCAGTGGTTATGTGCCACCGTTTGGGCAGGGCCCTAGTCCACCTAAGCTCCCCTTTCGGTGGGGTCCTTTGTTGGAGGATCCCCTCTAGGGGAATGCAGACTGGCGTGCTAGGGCTGCATTCGCCTGGGGAAGGGCAAAGATCGCGCTGCAGACGGCTGAGGTATGGAGGATCTGCTGGGGCTTGGAAAGCTGGAAGGAACTGGAAGGTAGCCTCCATTGAGCCGTGTTGATTTTCCGACAGGCTCTGCCTAGTGGGGTCCCACTAGAGCTGTGGTTCCCTAGGGGATGTATACCCCCTGATTCCTCCTCATTGGAGGAGGGGTCTGAATCCTTTTTTCCCCCAGGGGATTCAGGTTGATTAAATCACCCTGTCCGCTCCTGTAAGAACTAGGGGCCCAAAGCGTGGGGAAGTTGTCCATCTGCTTCCCTGTGCCCCTGGAGGAGGGTGTCCTCCCACTCCTAGGCTCGCTGTTGTAACCTGCGGGTGTCGTGTTGAACCTATGCCTTCAAGGTTCTGGAGCAGCTACTAACCCTGCAGCACCACTGTAGCTGTCTCCAAAGGGAGGCCAGGATGCGGTGGGGGGGGAGCAGCCCCTTCCTCAGCAGAGAAGGTGACTCTGGTTGGGGGCGCCTTGCCAATTTAGAGCGCTTACTATAGGAAGGGACTGACTCAGAGCCCTCCCGGGGGGTGGGGTCTCACCTTCCTCACTGAGGAGGGAGTCCAGCTGGGTCTCCTCGGAGGAGAGGCCCAGTAGCTCCTATAAGGATAAATTCCAGGAGGATGTGGGTTGCTTATGCACATCCTGTCAGTAGCCCCGGAAGAGCCCTGAAGGTGGCCTTGAGAATATCCTCCCATGAGAGAGGTTTTGGGAGCGCTATAGGGATTTTACTCTCTATTATTTGTATGTATCAGGGCTGGGCCCTGAGCTCATTGGCGTGCTGGAGAACTCTCCCGTGCCCTGCGCCGCCTGGTGCTTGCGTTGGAAATCCAGTGCCTGGTCCCCACTTACTTGCGGGGAAGCAGCTAGGGCTACCTCCCCCTATTCCGGAACCTCCTCACCATGCAGGATTGGGCCAAGTACTGCCAGCAGTCCAGACCTGAGCCGGCTACGGTGGGGCGGGCTGTAGTAGGGCAGACTGTGCTGGATGGGGCTGCAGAGCGCGCAGTTTCGGTTTCGCCCTATGCGTTGCTAGCGGGGCTTTCCCAAGAGCGGCATGAGGTGCCGCAGCCAGCAGCCCCCGCCATGATTCTGCAGGCCCATGCGGGGGGCGTACCCTGTGGGCCGCATGGCCGACTTCGCGGTGCCCCGCCCTGTGCAGGCAGCTGGGAACAGGGTAGGCTGTCGCTTACAGCAGCTCCGGCGCACACAGCACTAGGTATCCGTGTTGGGGCAGGCGCCCCAGCTAGACTAACAAAACTGAAGGGTCCCCCCCCTCAGAGGGAGAAAGGGGGGCCCGAAAGTCACCGGTGGGTGCGGCGCACCCTGCTACACTCCTTTTTGTTCAGAGGCAGACTTTCGACTGGGGAATGTGAGGGAGATCCCCTACGCCTGTCCAGTCAAAAGTCAGTTTGCTGCCTCCTAGCGTCCGTGGCGGGAATCTCCCCAACGTCCGACTAAACGGACGAGAGGGCATAGAAAAAGGAAGGTTACATCAAGAAAGACCTCAAACAGGAAGCAGGTAACAGGACTTCGTGCTAACAGGCTCTAATAAAGCATTAACAGATACCAAGAGGGAAAATGGCAAGTTTGTTATGGGACATCCTCAGTGCTAGTGGCATTCACTGATGTTCCCACCACTGATGTATGCACACAATAAATCACTTCAACAGAGTGTCAATTTAAATTTCTACCCCACCCTTCCCCCAAGGCTCAGGACGGTGCACAATATTAAAAACCACAAAATACATTAAAATTCCTTTTAACCCCCACCACCCCCCCCCAACCCCTGCCTGCCAAATGCTTTGCCAAAAAAAAAAGGTTTTACACTCCTGTCGAAATCTGCTCAGGCCCTGGCAGACCTCTGGGGGAAGTAAATTCCACAACAACAGGGCAGCAACCAAGAATGCCTCTCTGCAGGCCCTTGTTATGAAGGTTGGCATGTGGTACCTGCAAGAGAGCGCTCCTGGCCAACTGCAAAGGTTGCAGTGGAGCNGGACGAAAGTTTTAAGAAAGGTTAAGGGTATGTTTCCTATTCTTGATGCGTCCGTGCGCGCCCTGTTCAGGGCAGGCCCGAAGAGTTTGCCCCCTTTAATGTGCTATTTACTGGCTGATTTGTGAGTGTGGGTCCGCCCGACAGGAGCGGAGTCATAGTCTAGACTAGCCGTTATGCAGGCTGTCATGCCCCTGGCAGCCCCGGTTAGTATACCCATGAGGAGTCCCTGAGGCGAGCAGGTGCCAGGGTAATGTTGGTGGCAAATTGTTGGACAGGGGAGCCGATTATTGAGGGCTTGCCCAGCTTAAACAGCGTCATAAATGCCCCTAAGACTGAGCTGGGATGGACACAGGCGAGCGGAACACAGGCACACATTCCCATTTTACAGATGGGAAACTGAGGCCGAGAGGCTTCAAGCTGCCCAAAGCCACCGAGCGAGATCATGGCCAGAGCAGGATCCGAGCCCCGATACCAAGATCCAAACGCAGCCTCCCCCATTACTACACCATGCTGGCTCCTGGCAGTGGTTATGTGCCACCGTTTGGGCAGGGCCCTAGTCCACCTAAGCTCCCCTTTCGGTGGGGTCCTTTGTTGGAGGATCCCCTCTAGGGGAATGCAGACTGGCGTGCTAGGGCTGCATTCGCCTGGGGAAGGGCAAAGATCGCGCTGCAGACGGCTGAGGTATGGAGGATCTGCTGGGGCTTGGAAAGCTGGAAGGAACTGGAAGGTAGCCTCCATTGAGCCGTGTTGATTTTCCGACAGGCTCTGCCTAGTGGGGTCCCACTAGAGCTGTGGTTCCCTAGGGGATGTATACCCCCTGATTCCTCCTCATTGGAGGAGGGGTCTGAATCCTTTTTTCCCCCAGGGGATTCAGGTTGATTAAATCACCCTGTCCGCTCCTGTAAGAACTAGGGGCCCAAAGCGTGGGGAAGTTGTCCATCTGCTTCCCTGTGCCCCTGGAGGAGGGTGTCCTCCCACTCCTAGGCTCGCTGTTGTAACCTGCGGGTGTCGTGTTGAACCTATGCCTTCAAGGTTCTGGAGCAGCTACTAACCCTGCAGCACCACTGTAGCTGTCTCCAAAGGGAGGCCAGGATGCGGTGGGGGGGGAGCAGCCCCTTCGTCAGCAGAGAAGGTGACTCTGGTTGGGGGCGCCTTGCCAATTTAGAGCGCTTACTATAGGAAGGGACTGACTCAGAGCCCTCCTGGGGGGTCTTCACCTTCCTCACTTAGGAGGGAGTCCAGCTGGGTCTCCTCGGAGGAGAGGCCCAGTAGCTCCTATAAGGATAAATTCCAGGAGGATGTGGGTTGCTTATGCACATCCTGTCAGTAGCCCCGGAAGAGCCCTGAAGGTGGCCTTGAGAATATCCTCCCATGAGAGAGGTTTTGGGAGCGCTATAGGGATTTTACTCTCTATTATTTGTATGTATCAGGGCTGGGCCCTGAGCTCATTGGCGTGCTGGAGAACTCTCCCGTGCCCTGCGCCGCCTGGTGCTTGCGTTGGAAATCCAGTGCCTGGTCCCCACTTACTTGCGGGGAAGCAGCTAGGGCTACCTCCCCCTATTCCGGAACCTCCTCACCATGCAGGATTGGGCCAAGTACTGCCAGCAGTCCAGACCTGAGCCGGCTACGGTGGGGCGGGCTGTAGTAGGGCAGACTGTGCTGGATGGGGCTGCAGAGCGCGCAGTTTCGGTTTCGCCCTATGCGTTGCTAGCGGGGCTTTCCCAAGAGCGGCATGAGGTGCCGCAGCCAGCAGCCCCCGCCATGATTCTGCAGGCCCATGCGGGGGGCGTACCCTGTGGGCCGCATGGCCGACTTCGCGGTGCCCCGCCCTGTGCAGGCAGCTGGGAACAGGGTAGGCTGTCGCTTACAGCAGCTCCGGCGCACACAGCACTAGGTATCCGTGTTGGGGCAGGCGCCCCAGCTAGACTAACAAAACTGAAGGGTCCCCCCCCTCAGAGGGAGAAAGGGGGGCCCGAAAGTCACCGGTGGGTGCGGCGCACCCTGCTACACTCCTTTTTGTTCAGAGGCAGACTTTCGACTGGGGAATGTGAGGGAGATCCCCTACGCCTGTCCAGTCAAAAGTCAGTTTGCTGCCTCCTAGCGTCCGTGGCGGGAATCTCCCCAACGTCCGACTAAACGGACGAGAGGGCATAGAAAAAGGAAGGTTACATCAAGAAAGACCTCAAACAGGAAGCAGGTAACAGGACTTCGTGCTAACAGGCTCTAATAAAGCATTAACAGATACCAAGAGGGAAAATGGCAAGTTTGTTATGGGACATCCTCAGTGCTAGTGGCATTCACTGATGTTCCCACCACTGATGTATGCACACAATAAATCACTTCAACAGAGTGTCAATTTAAATTTCTACCCCACCCTTCCCCCAAGGCTCAGGACGGTGCACAATATTAAAAACCACAAAATACATTAAAATTCCTTTTAACCCCCACCACCCCCCCCCAACCCCTGCCTGCCAAATGCTTTGCCAAAAAAAAAAGGTTTTACACTCCTGTCGAAATCTGCTCAGGCCCTGGCAGACCTCTGGGGGAAGTAAATTCCACAACAACAGGGCAGCAACCAAGAATGCCTCTCTGCAGGCCCTTGTTATGAAGGTTGGCATGTGGTACCTGCAAGAGAGCGCTCCTGGCCAACTGCAAAGGTTGCAGTGGAGCATGACAGGAAAGGCAGGCTTTCAGATATGCAGGGACCAGGCCATTTAGGGCTTTAAAGGTCAAACCAGCACCTTGAATTGTGCCCAGAAAGCTATAGCTAGATGGTAAAGCACACAGGTGTAACACACTCCTTAACTGATGCACTCTTCCACTGCTCTGCTGAGTGCACCTGGTGAGCTGGGGCTAGCCTGCCTCTTCCAGGAGTATGACAGCTGTGCTTCAGGCACCAGTTGCAGAGGAAATATGCTAACACAGCTTTAGCCTGGCTAGTGAGCCACACAACATGAGCAAGTCCCCAGCAGATTTCAGTGCAAGAGGCATTTTCATCTCTGTGTTGGTCACACACAAGCAGACCTCCCTCAGCACAGCTTTAGAATTATCTGCTCTGGAGCCCATCAGCCCAGCTCATGTCATTCTGTCCCTGCAGTAGGTAACTAGATGAATTAATCTGCCTACTAGAAAACTTCCCTTGTGGTGCTGTTAATGTGCTGGTTTGTGGCCCAAAGGAGAAGGCTTTAACACCCTTATTAGTTCCTTCCTACTGCACCACTACATGCTTCGTTTAGGTGTCTGTTTCTGAAGTCTGACATACTCATCTGGCAATGAATTCCATAAGCTGAACTATTTTAACTGAAGCATTTATCATAGCAACTGAACAAGGCTCAGGACTCTTACCATGCAACTGTTATCAAGTAGCTGCTCTTACCACTGCTGCTTTCCAGGACAGTGGTTCTTAAACTTTGAGCTTGTCGCCCATGTCATAGTTTAGGCCCCAACCCCCATTATACACACCTTGCTGTTCTTCTCCCCTCCCCTCCTATGGCTCCCCCTCTTGCTTGTTCTTTGAATTGCTCCCCTTTGCCACCCCTAGCTCAGTGAAAGTGTGGAGCTTACATACCCTCCTCCTCCACTTTGGGAACCTAGGTTCTAGGATATCTCCAGATGTATTTTTCCACAAGCGAGTGTGGAAGATCTCTGTTGAAGTAATTTCTTGAGATTCACTGCTCAGCAGAAGTTTCCCCCTTATTACTCTCCTTTTCTACACAAAGAGTTGCTACTGGACAGCTCACCAAGCTGCCTATTGCTACTAATATTTAAGTAGCAGAGACTGTACACAAACACTAAATGGAGCAAGGGCTGGTGGATAGTTGGTGGATTTGAGTGCTTTGCTCTAGTTCAATACACCACAAGGGAGAAAAAGGGAGCACAGTGGAAGACAGCCATGGTACTGTAAACAACCCCCAAGCAGTGAAACATGGTTCAAAGAGCCAGATGCTACACTCACCACTTTGAAATGAAGTCTCAGAAATGAGAAAGACAGGCACTTTCAAAGTACCAAGTCTCAGAGCTGGCTAAGAGCTAGTTCTCAACATAGGAATAGCTCTTGAATGCTAGTGACAGAATTACAGGCAGTGGCAGGGACCAACGTATTTCCTCAACTCACAGCCCAGCAACTAGCTCTGCAATAAGTGGAATGCGCACCAGCTACAGCCAGGAGGTGTTTGCAAGCCAAAATTCTTGGCAAATGAAAATCTTTCCCTGCTGACAAAGCAGCCTGGAGTCTCAACAAAGCAGCTGGCGGGGCAGAGAGAGATGCTGTCCTTTGCAAAGCAAAGATGCCTGGCTGTTCTCGGGGGACAATGGAGGCAGACAACAGGGTGCTGAAGCTGACAGATAAGAGCCCTGTCACTCGGGCAGCCAGACTGAATGGCACAGTGAGGGAGCAAGCAGATGGCCTGGCAGAAGTAGGAGCAGATGGGCTGGGAAGACCAAGGCTCTCCCCTACATGCAGTGAAGAATCTGCCAAGCTTTACTGCCCAGCTGAGGGAAGCACACAACAAAAGATACGCTCCCAGGAGTACCCATTGTAGCACCAAACCCCGCATTTGGGAAGCTGTGCATGTCTTGGGTGGGATTGATGGCAGCTCGCTAAGAACAAGGAACTCTGCGCAGAAGACATTAGGATCTGTGTATTGTGCCAAACAGACAATGTTGTATCCTCTTCACAGTCCACAACAGATGAAGGGGAGAATTACAGAACAGACCACCACATTTTTAAAAAAAATATTTTTTGTAGTGATGGAAGCCAAGAAGGGTGTTGACAAGAACCACCAAGTGACTGGAATTTAGTACCCCATCACTACAGCTCAGGGGTTTTATTTAAAATTGCCCCCAGCCTATAGGAAAACCCATGTTACAGGGGGTTTATTTGTGGGGGAAGAGCCATATTGAAGTTCATCTCATTTGAAGACTAAGTTTTATATTTAGTTTTGCACAAGAGAGTCTATTGCCATAGTTCTCAAGTTTTTTTTGTTTTTTTTAACAAAAAATATTTCACCCCTCTCTTCCTCAGAGGCAAGAGAATGCAGGATGGCCATAAATATAAGGAGTAAATGGCTAAACTAGCATGTAAACCTACATGGCTCAAGACTCCTCTATATTCAGGTTCTCTTCGTATAAACCATTAAAAGGCAAGTAGGGCATTTTACTGCAGAGCACAAAGTAACTGGCCCAAGACTACAATATCAGTAGCAGAACTTCCTTTAGAATGGATCTCTAGCCTGTGGCATGTTCTTGTTAGGTTTTACTGGGGAGATGCTTCCTCCCAGAGTTGACTTATTTTTTTTGGTAAATTAACGTCATGAACTCATTCGCTTAAAGTACTTTTCCAAGATACATTTCTGCCCTTCGGGACGTAGCGTACCCAGCTGTCACCGGGGAGGGGGGAGAATACAGGGGGTCTACCACTCGCACCGTTCAGACACCGGGTACAATTAGCAGCGGCTCTCTCGGTTAGGCAACAGCGGGGGGGGGGCTCTTGTGCCCGTCAGGATAGTGTGTTGGCCGTTACCTCTAATGAAAGAGAACAGGCCACTATCATCATTGGGCGCCTGGATTGCGAGAGGCCGCGCAGTACCCCCACATTCCCTATCCCACACTCTCAGGGGGGAAGGAGGAGGGCTTGGGACAAAGGTGCAGGAGGGAACCGTGCAGGGGGAGGGCCCTTACCCAGGCTTGCAAGGGAGGAGATAGGGCCACGCGCTCACAGTGCCCCCCAAAGGGAGGGTCTAACCCTGACACAGGGAGGAAGGGAGAGGGAACACTCACACACCAGGCACTCACCCCGTCACTCGTTCAGTCACACCGAGGAAGAAATAGGCCGAGGGGGAAGTTCACTCAGTCTCAGATGTCGAGGGAGAATACTGTCAGGCAGCAACAAACGGCAGGAACAAGCGCAAGGGGGCCGGTTTCTAGCAATCACCAGCGTCGCTCTAACTGCGGCGCTGGTGTTTATGTGGAAGGCCCCGCCCCTGTGCG
>QEPC01013339.1:92375-143631 GCA_003113815.1 Sphenodon punctatus | reverse complement strand
TTCAGTTAGTTCTCGTGGCTTGCAGAAATGTTTATAAAACATCCCACTGATCCAGTGTTGAGTATGCCGACATACAGTGAATGCCACAAATTATATTAATGGGGAAAACATTTCACAAGAAAAAAGCTATCTACATTAAACAGATTATTTCTACTTTTAAATGTTAGGGGAAAACACCCTTTTTTGGATAGTAACTCAGCCTTTAATATTACAAGGTAGGACACTTAATTCCAGGGCACAGTTAAGCAAGAGACCTGAACCTATTAGCTGGTTAAATTAATACTAATCACTAGTAATTACATGGCAGGATACCTGCTGAGGTAATTGAGAAGTCCACGATTAGCATGCTGCACACTTGTCATTCCTATTTCAAAGCCAACTGCCTTTTACTTCTTTGGATTAACTTAAACCTCAGGACTGTTTACAACCAAAAGTGTGAGATATGGGTTATTTTCAAAATCAGAGTGTATGGTTTAAGTGCCAAAGTATCTTGCTATGACATTACATGTTAGAACAATGCAGTAGTGTAGATAAACCCATGTCATATGCAAAGTGGGCTCCATGTCTTATCCTTAATGTAAGGCATGCTCTCAATCCTGATGTAGCTCATCTATTGCACGCACATCCTTTGATATCCAGAGGCTGATCTGTATATAAGGTGTTGGGAGTTAATTTGCCATTCAGATAAAAGTATGCAACATGGCACAAAAATTGCTTTGGCTGAATAAACTCTGACCAGCTCTAGAAAAAATTATGTTCAAAGCTTAAGGGACCAAGACGCATATTTAATATAGCTTCTACATCGATAATGAATGCAATTTTGCTGATAATATGTTGGGAGTCCCAAAAGGTTAAAGAGAAAAAAAATATTAAAATTTGCTTGCTTGGAAAGACTGTTCATTTATTGCTTTGTACAAAATTAACACAATACTAGAGATCTCGTGAACAGTTTAAGATTTCCTATAAATATATCAAACAGCAACAACTTTTTGTACTTGGAGAGGAAAGGAAGTACCAGCTTTTTACAGCATACTGGATAATGTGCAAGTATAATCTGTAACCAGGTTCAAAGTTTAATATCACTCATTGTCATTTGCAGATGGAATACAAATTCATTTACAGGATTTTATAACTTTGCTGAATTTCTCAAAGTGAATCTTCTCTTTCTAGGAGGACTGAAACCAGTCCCATTTATCAGAGGTTACTTTAGAAATGGCATTTACACAAGGTTTTGCAAAGTATCATTGTATGAATGTAGAACTTCCTTGCATCCAAATATGAACAGTTTATGACTACATTTACCAAACAAAAACCTTTGAAAACACATTTACCATTTGACCACCACAGAACACGCTTCTCTTTGACCCTTTGTTTTAAGTGTAATGTTTACAATAACCTAAGGAAAAAAGCCCAAACTATAAATACCTTCAGCCCCTTTTTATGTTTGGAAAGGATTTGGCTGCAAATTATATGCTTTCCTCCTCCTCCTCCCCCCCCCCGACTCTATAAAAAAGTTAACCCAAAGTAATTTGCTTAAAAAATTCTCTAGAGCATCATTTAAGTTGATTCAATACATTTTGTGCTACTGTATGGATCAGTTAAATTTTTTATATGCTGTAAATAAACCACAATGGACAGCTCATGCTGAATGCAAAAAAGGTAATGATTTGCCACAAATTTGTTGTGTCTGAGAAAAATCCCATGGCAAAATTTACATTTTGGTCATATTCATCTGGTCTGTATTCTTACACAGATCTCATCATTTTATTCCAAAGGAAGATTATTATTCTATACAAGGACTAGAAAATACATTTATTGGTGCTATTCCTTGAAGACCGCGCCCAGCAGAGAAGTAAAACCGACCGTTTAAAAGTTCATCGCAAGGCTGTTTCTACCCACAAATGCTGAAAATCAAAGCAGCGCTGAGGACTCCGCTCCATGCAAGCAACTTGGGATGAGGACTGATCCATTTTCATTATCTGTCCAGAAATCACTCTCAGCCTAGTCCATACAAGTGCTCCATTTCATAGATGGTCAAGTAACCCAATCCCAACAGGTTTATTATACTTTTTCTAGATATTTCACTCATAAGCTGCTTCTGAAGAAAATTTTGAGTAGCTCTAGTAAAATAAGAGAACCTCAAATATGAATGCAGTGTTAGAAATAGACAGTATATATTACAAATCTGTTCTTGATAGGAACATTAGTAAGAATACATATTAGCTTAAAAACAGCCCAGCAAATGTTGCTGTCTGCAAGGAGTTATAGTCCTCATTATTTACAAATAAGACAAAGTGAATACAGGAAATTTTACACATTTGGTAGTCAACAGGTTGTTTGCCAATAGCGGTCTATCAGAAACTGATGTTAGGGAAGACTGGATAATCACCAGTTGCCTTTGCAATCCAACATCAAAAGTACAGAAAACTAGGTTACTAACAATGCACCCAACATTCTGCCTCTGGAGGAGGGAAGGGGACTAAAGAAAATACAATTTTATCAATGCATTTCCTTTTGGAATTTAAAGTGTTGTATGTACAGGACTCTGTTTAAAAATAGGATGAACCCCACTGAAAGCATTCGTTGCAAGCAGACCTAGCCCTGCACGTATTAAGAACTCACACTCCTGCACTCACCAATTCAGAAAGATTTAATGGGCAGCTGTGACACTGCTATACATATATGTCAGGAAAGAGCAGTATTTAGTTATTTGATCCAACACAGAAAATCAGTTACTCACAATACCATTTAAATGAGAAGATTAAAAGCAATGATCCAATTCACACTTAAGTTCATACAAACAGGGATCTTTAAAGGAAAGGTTTCTTGCAGTTCACAGACTGCAATCCCAGCATGAAAGTGACTCGCAGTAACTGTATTGGTCCAGTCTTGCAGAAAAGTTTACTAAGCAGTGTGACAAAGTCCACTTATCTGTACAAACAATATCCTATATAAAATCTGCATCTTTATCAGCATTCCCCATCTCTGAAAGAACAAGAGATGTCCTCACTAACGGGATTTCCAAGTAATCCAGAAACCAGACGTCACAATAGAGCTTTCCCCCTTTTTGACAAGAATGCTTTTCTGTACAAATGTATTTTGTAATCTAATACTGTCTAAATGCTATCAGCTTCTTCAAGATGGCCACTGTAGGCATGATAATATTCCAGGAACACTTAAATAACAGTTTCTTTTCTTTACAATGGTTTAGGTCCATGTTATCAGGTTACTTTATATGCACTGGTCTCTCGTCTGATTTTAGACGTTTTCTACGTGGCTGTATAAAATCTTCATCGGAGTCCTCTGTTATCTCCCCATCGTCCTCTTCCTGCTCAAATTCGGGTAAAGGTTGGAAGGTCCTGTCTGGGTAGATCTCTGTAAGTTTATCTTCAAAGTATAATGCAACTGCCTTCCCTGCCTGTGCTACTTCTGAATCAGCCTGCAAGTAAAAAGACAGGAATATTCACCTGTTGGTAGTGCACATCCCTTCACCAAGCGTGCATGGTCTGAGGAGCTTACCTTCAAATTAATCTCTTGTGTTTCTGCATAAACTTGAACAACTTTCATCATCTAAAAAGGATACCAGAGTCAAAAAAAATGAAATTATAATCCTTTCTAAAATTATGATTGCATAGGGTTGGATGGCTAAAGTCAGCCATAACAGAAAAAACATTGTTATGACCAGATCAGTTTAGTTCTAGAATTCAGTGATGTATAGGCCACCATCTTCATAAGGCCTTGTTACAGAGCCTACAGTTTGTGACTCTTAGGCAAGATATAAAATTATTGCTAAAGTGGTTCCCATTCGCATACAGGTACATTATAGTTACTTTATAATGACAACTTTATAATGAAGCTCAAGTGACAAGGAAAGCATTGAGGAAAGTGCTCTGCATTCTACCATTACAGCAGAGCTCTTGTGTAATCTCCTCTATAGAATGTCAGTGCTTTTTTGCCAGGTTCATTCCCACTCAAAGGACCTTCAAATGATGTGTTATAAAAAAAATACAGGAACTGGATCTGACCTTATGTCATGAGTGGCCAGGCTGCGAGTGCTTCTAAAGCTCTATAATAAAGAGGGTGTTTTTAAAAAATAAAGCAGATGAACAACATTGTTCACTGGTTCCACCGCCTACATAGTTATACCAACCTAAGAACAGAAGCGTGTTCTTCTAAAGTGGATTCTCTATCTACTCCTTAGATCAAGAGGCTCCGAGAACTGCACCTTTCCTGTACTATCCATTAATCTTCAACCGAGATAAATGGGTATAAAAAGTAAAATCCCCATGTGTAATAATGCCTTTTCAGCCTTTATTTGTACTATTCTAGGATCCGTTTTATCAGAGGCAGCAGACATTTTATGTGCAGGTTTATTTGTTACAGCAACCTCAAGTGCTATTTTAATAAAATCTCAGGAAAGCTGAAAATTTAAGTTGAGAAACCTTATCAAGGTCTGTTCCATTCCGTTCACTCCCAGAGTGTGTGCAAGACTGCTCCCTATAGTACATTATCCAGCCTTCAGTGTCTAGCTTTATATGTCTCAAGAGATGGGCCTTCCACAATTTCAACACAGGATCATACCACACCAATAGCAGCCAGGAACTCCTCCATAAAGTTCAAAGGTTCTCTTGTCTAGTTTCAGTCTCCTCACTTTTTAATACCTTAAGTCATGTCTCCCCCTTGGTGTTCATGTTTCAAGTGTTTGCATGATGTGAATGAAAGCCTGAGAGTAGAAGTTACCTAGTCCAGTTCAAAGAGGTTTTGCAACCACGTGGGCTACCCACTGAAGGTTTGCTTTGTGGTATACTATTCTCCTCGGAAACAGTACAGAGAGGCTAGGCTATGTTTTAAGGACCTTTGTTAGTCCAATGGAGGTGGTGTAAGAAAAAGAGTTGTTGGAGGGGGTGGGGGGGTTGGCTTGCAACACAAGAACCTCACTCTGGAAGCCCAGGAAAAGACTGACTTATCAGGGATTCTCTAGAGCAGGGGTGGGGAACCTCAGGCCCAGGGGCCAAATGCAGCCCACAGAAAGTTTTTATGTGACCCCTTCCAGTGCCTGGATCTGACCCCTGGATTCAGTTCCTACCTCCAACCACTGGAAAACTGAGCTCAGGGTAAGGGAGCAAAGATGAGGACATGCACACAAGGATAGAAGACAGATCCATGACAAATCCATGTTCCAGGCCTTCCTTTTCTTCAATACACTGCTTAAGCACCCCCGCTCTCAACTTGTATGTGGCTCTCGGAACTTGTACTAATTTTCAAAGTGGTCCTCTGAACAGAAAAAGCTCCCTACCCCTGCTCTAGAGATTAAAGGTTTATACTATCTTCATGTCTTACTGGTGTAATTATTTTTATATAATGCAAGTGTTTTGTGGGAGGGCTAATAAATGTGTCCCAGCCCACAGTCCATTTACTATAACCATTCAGAAAGCTTTACATATAAAACATCCCCACATCATGAATAGGAGTCCTTAAGAACAGTTATTGCTGAGTTAACCACTTCCTTTTACACTTGGGTATGTTTCCTTCAGTGCCTAACCAAACGGAAACCAAGACCTGCAATTAATGGATGTGTTTATAGATGGGGTTTAGGTCTGTTCCACATATGGAGCTCCCTCAGGTAGCAAACGGGATCTCTGTGGAGCAGGTAGAGAATGAGAACTAATGAAATCTTAGCCAAAAGAACTCTACAGGTTGGAAGTTAACATACTTCATTAAACCTTTCACAGTTCTTGAAGATCAGTCGAACATCTGCCACAAAGTCCTCTGGAGTCTGGTAGTGTTGGGAATGTTTCTTCTGCAGCTTCTTTTTCACTGTAGACAAATCCATTGGTTTCTTTATAATTTTATAGTAGTTTGGTATCTGTGAAGAAAAGATATGTTTGAATCACAAACCAGCAAAACTAAGTGTTGCAGTATTTCCAAATAACTTATGTACTGTGTGATCTTCACTGTTTTCTACAGTTATGAAAATTATTTCAGCCACATCTTGATGTAAGCTAATCAAAACCAGATTTGTTCACTTTATCCAAATGGCGACTATTTTAAAGCCTCTAAACAGAAATGGTAAATTATTTTGAGATTACAGACGTCACAACCCACCTGCAGCCCATTCAGCTATTGCTAATTAGAACAGCCACCTTCCTTCCTTGGGAATTTTCCTTCTGAGCATCTCCCTGGTCCCCAACCCTACCCAAGGTGTTTCATCCAGCAAGATAAAATTTAGTTTCAATATACAGGGGAACACCACTTTCATTGGATCTCTAATATGGTATTTTTTAAAATTAAACTGACTGGCTGCTACACTAACTGAATTATAAACCCAGCCCAGTGAATTTTTAGAACAGAGCCCAAAGAACTACAGAAAAAAAGAACTCTCCTACCTTTTACTAATTTTAAGCAAACACTAACTCCATCACCAGGGCAGGACAGACTGCTACCCAGAAAGACGCCCAAGAGGAAGGAACCCAGTTTTCCATTATTGACAATATATCATATCAACAGCAATCCTACCCTGCGGCCGTGGTTCTGCTTGGGTACATCCCATTGAGGCAGAACTTTGAATTTAGTTTCCTAAAATGCCAGGAAAAAAAATTACAAGGCCTAGCTTTAGCTGCCACTCTAAGGCAGAATTCACTGTAACACCCGCTTGCCAAATGCTACCTCGGACATAGCCACGGAACAAATGCTATAGTGTTTTACTAACTAATGTGAAGAGGTTTATGTCACTGCACTACATCAATTTTCACAAGCAACTCCCAAACTTAGGATCTGTGAAGTGGCACATCCTCTTAATGAGGAAGTCCAGGAGGCCCAGTTCCATGTGCTCTGTATGCCTGTGCTACACAACAGGGTATTACCAATAATGGAGAGGTCTAACTTTGACCACCACCTTCTTCTTAGGAACAGACAATGATGGATCCACCAAGAGGACACCTAGCTCAGAAACCCTCTTAGCCAAAATTATCACCATCAAAAAGGCAACCTTAATAGCTAAATGATAACGCTTTGGCTAATAGTACAAATAGCGCCCAAAGAACCAAATTAAATTCCAGTATAGGAACTGGTGAGACACCGGTTTTTCTGTACCAGAGCATCTACTAGTGTTGTTCCAAGTCTTTCCTCATGGCAAAGTATGTATCCAGATTTTAGCTTGATGTGAACAAGTCCATGATGGGCTGACTGAATATTTGCACTATTGACTTTGATACCTCTAGGTGAAACTGCCACTTCCCCAGATAGACTTCCAGCTTAGTCTTTGAACACGGCGCTCTCAATTTACATATATAACCCAAAGTGCGTCTCCAGTTAACGAGCTAGACATGTAGACTCTCATTGCAGCCTGTGGCCTTCAACCCCTCCCTTCCTGCTTGTTGGCATATGCTATTGCCAAGGCAATGTCAGAGTATACCAGAACATGCCATCTCTGGACAGATTCACAAGCATTTTTAAGACTAGATGGACCATATACACCACGAGTAGGTTTATTTTTCTGGGAAGTTGCCTTTGTCAACCATAATCTCTCAACAGTGTGCTCATATAGGAAGGTCCCCCACAGCCTTTCAGGCTAGAATCTGGTAATCAGAACAGAGGGAGTAAGTTCTCCTATGGGCACTACTTGCTGGAAATGGTTCTTTGTCCTCCAGTCCGATGAGGGGAAGCAGGTTAGAAGGTCCTTTCTCCAGGCCCCTTCCCCGGATGTCACCTTTGCCCTGTACCACGACATGATAGAGTGGCTTCGTTCTATGCTGGCAGTCACCTCTACTGATATGGTCAGGCCAAGGATGGGTTTGCGTTCCATACCCCCTTGGTTTGACAAAGTCTGTCGCTCAGCTAGTTCTGTGCTTCGTCGTGTTTATCGGCTGTATAGGGTTTTAAATTCCAATATCGAGAGAGAGAGAGAGAGAGAGAGAGAGAGAGGAATTGGTGGCCAGAAGGGGAGGTTATAGGACACTTCTCAGAGTTATATTATAAACAGGTTTGGGACCAAATTGACAAAGCCTCCAAGGATTTAAATACCCAGGGGTTTTGGAAACTGCTCAGAGGAATTGGTAAGCGGTGCAATTTGGGGCACTCCCAAGTGTCAGCAGAGTCATGGGAGGAGCATTTTGCTTTCCTCTTTTCGCCACCTTTGGTTATTGAGGCCAGTTTGGATTTGTTGCCTATGGCACCGGAGTGGCCGCCGGTTACCCCGCAGGAAATGAGGGAGCTGATTTCCTCTTTGAAATCCGGGAAGGCCCCCGGGGTGGACCTTATTCCTGCTGAACTGCTTAAGGAAAATGTAGATTGGTGGACCCCGCAGTTAGCAACTCTGTTTACTGCAGTAAATATTCTGGGGAAGGTCCCAGCAGACTGGACCGAGGCGATTGTGGTTCCTATTTTGAAGAGAGGGGCTAGAACTTTAGGCCTATTAGTATGCTTAGTATATTAGGCAAGCTATGCAAAATTTTTACTTCTCAAACTGAAAGGTTGGATTAGGGCCCAGACTATTCTGGCAAATGAGCAAATTGTTTTTTGAGAAGGGCGATCAACTATTGATCATTGTTTTCTACTTTCCCATCTCATTCAGAAATATGCTATGCCAGGGAAGGCACTGTATGGATCCAGCCTTTGTGGATCTCCAGGCCGCTTTTGATCTGGTGCCCAGGGAGCGCCTTTGGCAAAAACTCTTTGCTCTTAACATCGATAGGAGACTGCTGCACCTGATAATGGAGCTATACACGAACACCTATATCAGAGTTAGGCTGAACCACCAGGGGGCCCTATCAAATAGAATCGAGACTAGGAGGGGGGCTAAACAGGGGTGCATTCTGGCCCACACCCTGTTTAATTTATACCTTAATGATTTGGTCAGAGAATTTACGGCTGACAAGTGTCATCCCCCCAGGGTTTGTGATACTCATATCTTGTTTGCTTTATGCAGATGATACTGTGCTCCTGTCCTGTACGCAAGTTGGTCTGAGACGTTCCTTGGGATTGTTTGGAAAATACAGCTACACAAATTCTGCTGAGATTAACTACTCAAAGACTAAAGTGGTGGTTTTCGCACGTAAATTAATAAACCATAGGTGGTATATAGAGGGGAAGGAAATAGAACAAGTAAGGGCTTATACATATCTAGGGCTCCTTTTTAAAACTTTGGGTAAATGGTCTTTGCAGTCTCTGTATGCTAGTTTAAGGGCCAGGCAATCAAATCAGGTCCTTTTGGCCTTTTTCTGCTTGTGTGGTGGGAGTTTGATCAATCCGGCAATAAAAGTTTTTGTGCATAAATGTGTACCCCAGCTTCTGTATGGTGCACATCTCTGGGTCCTGGATAAAACCAAGAATTTAGAATGTATCCAGGCGGGGTTTTTGCGTTCTTTACTTACTGCCCCCCCTGGTTTGTGTTCCCTGGCCCTGTATTCGGAATGTGGTGTTATCCCTCTACAGGAAAGGATCTGGAAGGGGAGCGTTGAACTACTGGCTGAAGTTGTTTTTCGGCCTGGTCGCTCCCCTTACTCAGGTGGTGTTCTTAGATAGGGTGCCTAATAGGTGGGTACAATTGGTAGTTAAGAAGCTTAACTACCTGGGATTTACTCCAGAGGTCCTTGCTCCTCCGGGTTATAAATCCTCTAAGAAGTTGGTGATCCAGAGGCTGTTGGATATTGGCTGGCAGGAGAGGCGGGCAGCTTTGGGTGATTGCACTGCCCTAGGTCCTTACAGGTTGCTGATGAGCGAGGCGGATTACCCAAGGCTGTATTTGGATTGTGGGCTCTCCCCTACCAGGAGGCGGCTGTTCTTTCTGGCAAGGGTGAACTACTTCCCCTCAGCTCTTACCCAGGGGAGGTATCGAGGCACCCAGCTGGCAGAGCGTCTTTGACAATGTGCTTTAAATCAAATAGAATCGTTAAAGCATATTATTTTGGAATGCCCTCTGCATTCTGACTTGCGCCAGAGATTTATATTGCCGGTGATCTGTTTTCTCCCTGGTAAATCATGGGATTTTTACATTAAATGGTTGCTCTGACAGTAGCAAGGAGGTTACGATTAAGGTGTCACAATTTTTATTTTATGTGTATGCTAGCAAACTGTCCGAGGGGTGGTAAATGGCCTCCCACTGGAAAGGTTTGTCTTTTATCATTGTTTTGTATCTTGATTTTAATGCCAGTTATTTGTTTTATTTCTAATGTATTCTTTACTATACTATTGTGACTCTTGCAATGACCTTTTGGTTACGCAATAAAGTTATTTTTATTATTATTTTTATTTTTTATTATTATTATGGTTCTTTGTCATTCACCAATGGAATGTTTCTTTGGGAGATCACCAGTGTCAGGTTCCGATTCCTGGCAATTTTGGTAAGGACTCAAAGTTCTGGAGAAATCGTAGGGAAACCTGGTCCACAGAAGATGGCCTATACATACCATCATGTCTCATAGGGCTGCAAATGCCTTAAGGAGCTATGGTTCTCTAGCTCCTTAAGATGCCCTGAGCATATCAAAGCAAATTCAGTTGACAGATAGTCCTCTGCTCTCAGGTACACAGAAAACACTCTAGGAGCTATGAAGGTCTGGGACCACTTTTCTTGACATGTTACACTAATCTATGAACTGAATAATTACTTAAAATCCCTTCTAGGCAGACTGTCTGGATGACAATCTGATTAGATCTTCATCCAGATATGGGCACAGAATTCTGTTCTGCCTAAAGGCTACCACCAATGCTACCAGAACCTTCATAAATGTATAGGCAAATCAATAACCCAAAATCACAGCCAAGTGCCAGAAAGACCAATAAAAACCAGAGAAAGCTCCTGTGCATGGTCTGATAAAGATGTGTCTTCATGTGCCTAAGTCTACTGGAGCTATGTAGGCCCTCAGGAACATGCATCGAGACGGATTTCAGCATTCCCACCCTGAACTTCCTGAGTTTTGTATAGCAATTTATCTTCTTGAGGTCTCAGAACACCTACACCCCCATTTATTGGGCACCAGAAATATTATGGTGTACAGCCCCCTTCAGCACCAGTTCCAGGCCAGAGTGGATATGGCCCCAATGGTACAGAGATGATCTGCTGCTTCTGTCATCCGGCATTTCATAACATCCCTTGATCTTGGATATATCAAGCAATGCTCTAAGGCATATCCCAGCTAGACTGTTTCCAGGACCCATCTGTCCAAGGTTGAGGTTTGCCCTCGAGCCACCAAAAAAAAAAAAAAAGTTTCCCCACAGCAAGTGGGTCTCCGCAGGGAAGATGGCTTGTCATTGGGTAGATATGGCATTCGATTGTCAGTTCACGCCTATGCTCTTGAATCCAAACAATCTTCTGGTGCTTTTAATTTATGAAGTGTGTCAAGACCTTGATGTGTCAGATGCTGCACTGCGATACAAACTTGGTCTTGAAGGTACAAAGTCTTTGGGGGACTGAGCTAGCAAGGATTATTTCTTTTTTGCTACTTGCAGTCCATGCAGTCACCAAATACCTTTGCTCTTGAGCCAGTTTACGAGCCTATGCCATGGCTATGCGAGCAGCAAGGAGGGAGTTCTTTGCTGCTCTCATAGCGCCCACAAAATCCCGTCCAGCAGAGCTTTTCCGGGTTGTGCAGGGCCTGGTCAATCTGTCCTCCCTCAGACTTGGAGTGGAGTCATGTATTGCCCGCTGTGACATGTTTGTGGATTATTTTGTGGATAAAATCGCTCGTATTTACCACAATTTCAACGCCGCACTTATTACATTAGGGGAACCAGAGGTTATGGAAGCCCCATCATGTCCGGTTTCTGAGATCAGTTTCAGTTGGGGACACCCGCTGATGCAGTAGGTGTTCTTGGGGCGGTCAGGGCCACTTCTTTTGAATTAGATCCTTGCCCATCCTGGCTGGTTAAGACCTGCCAGGAGACAATGGGACTGTTGCTGGCTGGGGTGGTCAATGCCTCCCTGCGGGAGGGCAGAGTGCCGGGCTGTCTCAGGGAGGCGGTGGTGCGGTCTCTGCTCAAGAAACCATCGTTTGACGTTGACTCCCCTGCCAGATATCGGCCTGTCTCTAACCTTCCCTTTTTAGGGAAGGTTACTGAACGGGTAGTGGCTCGGCAGCTGCAGGGCATCTTGATCACATCGGGTTTCTTGATCCCTCTCAGTCCAGCTTCCATCCAGGTCATGGCACCAAGACTGTGCTTGTGCCTTTGGCAGATGACCTGCGCCGAGAATTGGATTGGGGTCGTTCAACCCTGCTGATTTTGTTAGATCTGCCAGCTGCATTTGATACCGTTGATCATGAAATGTTGGTGACACGCTTGCAGGACTGTGCAGAAGTGGGTGGGACTGTTCTTGAAGGGTTCCACTCTCTCCTGACTGGAAGAACCCAGCAGGTGGTGCTCGGGGATTGTTTTTCATCTCACAGAGACCTCTCGTGTGGAGTCCCGCAGGGTTCTGTTTTGTCCCTTCCCCTGTTCAACGTGTACATGCAGCTGCTCAGCGAGGTGATTAGGGGGTTTGGTGTGCGGTGTCATCAATATGCTGATTGACGACACCCAACCGTACCTCTCTTTTTCAACAGACCCAGGCCTGGCAGCTGTAGGGGATTGGATGAGGGCTAATCGACTGAAGCTGAATCCTGACAAGATGGAGGTGATGTTAGTGTATAAGGCAATGCAGTTGACAGCCCCATTATTGATGGGGTCTGGCCTCCCAGGAATGGAGTCTGGGGGTGCTCCTTGATGTGTAGCTCCGCCTGGATTCCCAAGTGGAGGCGAGGAGTGCTTTCCGCCAGTTACATCTGGTGCAATGGCTTTGGCAGTTTGTTTCAGACCTGACCTTGCCACAGTCATCCATGCTTTCATCCTATTGTAACACACTCTACGTGGGGCTACCCATGGTGACGGCTCGGAAATTGCAGCTGGTGCAGAATGCAGCGGCCCATCTCCTAGTGGGACTGGGCTGCCAGGAGCATATTACACCAGTGCTCCGTTCTCTGCACTGGCTGCCGGTGGTTTTCCGGGCCCAATTCAAGGTGTTGGTCTTGGCCTATAAAGTCCTAAGCAGCCTGGGCCCTGCCTATGTGCGAGATCGCCTCACTCTCGAAGTCCCCGCAGTTTTTTTGGTTTTTTGGGGGGGGGGGCACGCAGGAGGGGGCATTCTCAGTGGCCACACTTAGTCTGTGGAACTTCCTTCTGGTAGAGGCCCGGCTGGCCTTTCCTCCTTTTGGAGAAGTTGCAAGACCTGGCTATTCTGGCAGGCATCTGGCGGGGGTGGTGGTGGTGGGAAGGGATGTTTCTCTCAGTTTCCTCCTTTTTACAATTTATTTTAATTGTTTTAACTACTCTAAGCCGCTCCGAGCTGCCTACGGCAGGAGGGGCGGGGTAATAAATAAATAAATGCCCATGGCTGAAAGACTTGGTGAGATAGCCTGTTTTCCACAATCTTAGCCATGGGCACATTTTGGGCCCATCCTTGTGGGCAATCACAAGCACCTTTCTTAGCCCCAGATTCCTGCTCTGATGGTTCCCTAGATTTTACAGGCCGATTGTGAACAGGTTCCAATGTCTACTCTCACAGGCTACTCTCCTCTTTTTGCTTAGGGCCGTGTGCAGCAAGTTGATTCTATACAATTCTATTCCTTCCAAGAAATGCCACCCCAAGGTGATCAGGCCAATTACAGACATAAAGCGGTCCTTCCGTGGTGGTGAAGCACAGCTTGCTTCACTGATTCCTCTGCTCCAATATGCTGTTTGAAAGGGAGCAAGGGGCTACCCTGCCTTGCAGACAATAGTAAGAAAGGCTGCTGGGGAGTTAAGAACCCATGCCTTGAGTGGTTCTTTTTTAAAAAAAGAAAATAATAATAATAAAGAGGAAGAAATTCCCTTTTGGGAAAGAAATCCTAACCCTACATTTGATAAAAAAGCAGGAGGAAGCAGCATACCTGGTCTCCACTCCAAGAAAGCCCTGTCTGAACTGCTTGGAGGCTTAGATCAAATTGGAGACCTGGTGGAAGGGGCATTTCCATGTATCCAGACCTATTCTAGTTGAATGAGTTTATTGTGGTGTAGCCTTAGGCCATTGCTCAACAAAAAGACAACATAAATACAATACACATACAAATTTGTCGGGCCCTTAAATATCGCCCTATTAAGATCCTAAAGTCAATAAGATAAATAAAATTTTTTTCCAGTATACACCCTGGGAAGATAACTTTATCTGGGGTTGCCACCTGTGGTCGACTATGATTTACTCGTGGCCCCACAGATGGTAGACCTGCACACAGGGTCAACAGCCATAAGCTCTTCGAATATCGAGGCCCCTCTGGGGGGAAAGCCCAGCTTGTTTTTAACTACACCATGATTAGTCAAGCCTGGGCTCAATACAATCGGACATTGAGTCCCAGAGATCTGCCCTTTAGTTGGAAAAACATTGAGGGAAGAAGAGGCTTTAGGGACGTGGCCTAGAGATGAACTGGCGACATGGGGTCTTAGCAGAGTCTGGGAAGCTGCTACCATAGTGAGAGGCCTCCCAGTACTAACTATAGCAGGGACCCTAGAGTAGGAATGATCTGGCTTAGATAGGGCCGAGGCCACAGTAGTAGTAGTAGGCCCACAAACCGGGGCTAAGATCAAGCCCGGGGGGGGCTTCGCTATGGGCCAACTTTTGGGTCTCATCAAAATTCGTGGTATCCAATGTGGTACCTGCCTTCCCCCTAGGTGACTGGGGCAAATCAGAATTTCCTAACTGAATCTGGCATAGTAGACAAAACCTTAGAAGTAAGTGGGACAATTCCCCTCTTAGCATAAATTTTCCCCATATGGATCCACCACCGGCTAAAATAATGACCATTGGACAACAGCCATTCAACAATGGCAGATGACCGAAAGTAAACAACCAACCTTAAAGCACTATCCCTAGCTGACAAATAAAAAAAATGAGATATGCAAGGCGGTAGGAAAGAGCAACCCAATATAAATCGAGAGATGGTGCGCTATCCAAAATTTCGAATCCCAAAGAGGAAGGGCTCCAGATGGTAACGGATAGATTACAATAGACAACGCATCGGTTACTGGGGTAATAACCCAATCCTCCTTAAGTGTCCAGGATACAACCCTAGAGCAGGCCAAACCTTGCGGAGATGTTGTCTGAGATGTTCGGTCCACTTTCTGATGGACCACTGAAGTCTTATTCCCTCTCTGATCGTTGACACAGTTACTCATCTGCTGCTGGAGAGCCTGGAGTTTGGAATCAATCCCCTCAACTAGTTCCATAAGTGCCCTGTGTGCTACTGCCTGCGCAAGACAGCCACAAACCTGGGCCCAAGACTCTTGAGTCAGAGGGGAAGGGGATCGTAAGTTCAGCATGGGGGCCCTAAGAATGGTAGGGGCTCCCTCCCTCCCTGTAGACCCACGAGAGGGGAGCTCAAGCTCCTCCTGCTGATGGCAATTGCGGGCACCATAGACCTCCTGGGATCCCGTAATTTTGGGTCTGGAGATAATTGAATCAGCTGGGGACACCTCAAGGGGGAATGCCTCAAGGGGTCCCCCCCTTCCCAAACTTACCTGGCTGTGTGGCTCTGATAGTCCCCAGGGCTCCCCGCCCTGGACCAGGGGAGAAGGCAAGGGCTCAACAGAAGCACACGGCAACTCTGGAGCCATCTCCCCCTGCCCAGCAGGCCGGGTATACAAACAGGCGCTGTCCCCTTCCACACCCAGGGCAACTGGAGACTGGGGCCCAGACTCTTCTATTGACTCATGAGAGGAACAGGTTCGATTTTCGAGGGGAGGGACCCAGGAACCCGAGGCAACCACAGGATGCCCCCGGGCTTTGGCAGCCATGGCCAGCCACCTCTCTTCCTGTTTCTTAAAGGCCAGGGCACACTCAAGCAACGAGGGATCCGGAAAGACTGGCCTAGGCAAGATTGATGGCCCAGGACTGTCACCGGGCATCCCAACCCCCACACTCCCAGAGCCCAACAGAGATGGGGATGAAGTACCCGTGCCAGCGGCCCGAGAAGCTCGTCCTATATCCGGGACCTTTTCAGAAACACACGGGGATTCTCGTAGAGACCCATCTCGCTTGGGCCTAGAGGATACTATTGCCGGGGCAAAACATTTGGGTAGCTGTTGTTGCCTAGCCCGAGTCCTGGTTATTACCCCCAATGTCTTTCCTTTCCTAGGCATTATACTCCTATAAGGGTAAATCTCTTGAGGAATAAAATAACAACACACACAAGAAATTATAATACAAAAAGCTCTTCAATCCCACCCCTATACCCAAAACATCAACCCCCTTCAATGCCAGCAAATCCGACAGCACGTTGGGAGCCCTCGCCCGACCGTCGCACAAGGGCGCGCCCTTGCGCGCGCAGTCCTTAGGCGCGCTGCCCTGGCGCGCGCCTCAGGCGCTGCCGGGCGGCGCGATGCTTTTAGGCTCTTACAGCGGCGTAACTCCTCCCCTCGCACAGCTGATCCCTCTACCGGCACAGGTGGGTTCGCAGCGTGACGAGAGGTTGTGGGCTTCCTCCTGGGTCAGGCTCGGGGTCCCTCCCTCCCAAGTGGTCGGCAGTGCCCCGGGACAGCAGTTCTGGAAGTTCTGAAAGTCGGGGCAGGGGGACTCCACGCAGCCAGGCGGCACGATGCTTTTGGGCTCTTACAGCAGCGTAACTCCTCCCCTCGCACAGCTGATCCCTCTACCGGCACAGGTGGGTTCACAGCGCGACGAGAGGTTGCGGGGTTCCTCCTGGGTTGGGCTCGGGGTCCCTCCCTCCCAAGTGGTCGGCAGTGCCCCGGGACAGCAGTTCTGGAAGTCCTGGAAGTCGGGGCACGGGGACTCCCTATTCTAGTTTGACTCTGCCTCCTGCCGGACAGAATGGGGGCGGGTGGGAGATTGTCACCTAGGGTAGAACTCTTGTCCAAAGAAATTCACCAGGAAAGAGTTTTGTAATATTTTCTAGTAGGACCAGAAAGATAGCATCACACTGCTGTTTTTACCCCAAGTGTCTCATTATCACGTAAGCCAGCATGCCACTCACTCCAAAACAAACCCCCAGAGGGTGCAGCCTTTGGAGAGATTGCACTAACGCTTTTAACATGGGGAAAAATAAAATGCAAACACTTACCGAGGCTGGGACTGGCTCCTGGAATTCAATGCTCAGTTCATGGCAATATAGGTAAAGCAGAAGGCGCTCACATTTCTTGCAAAGGAACAAAAAGACTTCCAGTAAGTGTTTTTGCTTCACTTTAGAATTTTGTATAACTAGAAGATTTCTTACTATAGTCTCATTAGTAGAAAAAGCAGTCAAGCTTTTATCCCCTCATTCACTCCATGAGGGTAAAAGGCAACATTTAAAGAGTGAATATTGAAGGAAGCTATGAGTTTACTTCTGATAGCACATTAAAGCTCAGGATATGAATGAACTTAATAAAAGAAAACACTGAGGTTAATACTGTTTCCACTGTACCTACTCACAAAACACCTCCCTACTTTCATGTTTAATACCTTCTCTTTGGGAATGCCATTTAGCAGTGAATTGCAGTCATTATTTGGACTACGTTAAACACTTTACAGATTAGTCGCATATATCAGACACATTTTTGCTATTTGATATATTCTAATACTCAATGCTTATGGAATATACAGCAAACATTAGAACTACAAGGTAGGAGGACACTAAACATTTAAAATTTGGATATACTTAATGCACATGGATAATTCACTTATGGAACTCATTGCTAAAAGTTTAGCAAGATTCAAAATAGCTTCTAATTAAACATTTAGAAAATTAATTCACAAAAATTATATTTATCCACAGTTGTGTTTACAAAAAGCTTAACCTGCTTTTTAGATGCAGATACCTATAATATTCAACACATACCCTTTGGTCCACAGGACTTAATCCTTGTGCCGTTTTCCCCTTCTTACTATGTTGCAAATTGTCACAATCATATTCTACTTCAGGTTTACTTAGATCTCTGCAGAACGTACATATCCATTCTCCACTAAACAGGAAAAAACACAAGTCTATTCAACAAACACTAGGATTTAGGACTTTCAAAAGTTGTATAGGATCTCATAGTAAAACAGAAGACATCAGGTGTAAGATTCGGTGTATTCCCCAAGCTTCCCAGATCCCTTTTTGTGGACAACCACCCGCAAAGAACCCGTTTTGTGGACAACAGTATCAGCAAGTCATTTCTGGTACCTGGGGAAGCTGAGAAGTGTGGGTACATGGCATGTGAGGTGGAACACCTTTGGACACTTTTCACAACACAACAGATCTCCTCCATTTTGGCACACTGCACACCAGTCTTCATTGGGATCATCTTCTTTGTTGTTCCCTTCCCCTCCAGTTCTAGCTGATCTGTGCATGAGGCTGCGCACTGGAGATTTTCCATTTACCAAGTTATGTCCAGACTGTTTGCAGCTTTCACTCAAGTTTGCTGGTTCAGTTTTTACATGGTTTTCAAGACTTCCTAATGCCTCCAACTCACTTTCCAAATGCAAGCTAGCAGAAAGAGGTGGTGTCAAGCTGCTTTCAGGACTACTAAGCTGAAATGAAAAAAATATGGCATGAAAATCTATAAAGGATTTGGTTTAACAAATTTGTTTTTCCTCATATGCTGGAAAACAGATGCCATCTGCTGCTTACTAGCACTGCAAGCGAAAATGCTTCTCAAAATAAACAGAAACACTGACAAACCCTGGTTAATTACTGAAACTGTGTATTGCACAGAGCTACTCTGCCATAAGTCTCTTCCTCACAAAACGAGCCATTTCCAGAGATACATTTTATGGAGAAACAAAATGCTTGCAAGTGGAAAGTCAAGTCCCTATTATCCTATATTAAGCCTGTTTGATATAGGTATTTGGATAATGAATTCCTTCATTCCACTCCCAGTATGCCGTTCCAAGAAATCACCAATCAGAGCTGCGAAGTCCTGCAATATTCTTGTCTGTGGGATCTCTGAGCAAGTCACGCATGTTCACTGATTTTAACATCAGAAAAGATCACAGATATAGTCTAGCTTGATCTCCAGGCAATTTCCTCTAGTTATTAATAGGTCATGCATTTGGAGTACAACATCTTTTAGGGGAATGTCCACCTCTGATCTGAATACTGCAAGCGAAGGAACCAGACACCTGTCTTGGTAGCCTGTTACAATATTAGTGTGCACCTTATTTCTAATTTAATCTAGTAAAGAGTTAGGGATAGATTCAAAGAACAGATAGTACACAAGACTGGTTCAAATGAGTAAATTTAAAAGCCTAACATGTATTTGTTGGAATGCATTTCACATTATTATAGGTTTTACAATGCCCTTCTTAAAGCTGTGCACTTCATTTTCTACACCGAACAGGAGAAAGCCTTGCTGATGTTTGAAAATCGTTCCATTCTTTAGTTTTTATTAGAGGGAAGTAAACTGCCCCATATGAAGCTGTTGATGCCAACTTTGGAATCCCAGGTCAAGAACTCTAGTTGATGTGCTGAAGACTGTGCACACAAGCCAAAGACTGAGCAAGGCCAAGGCCAAGCAGAGTGCCAATTTGAGATCAAGTTGTAGCTCACTCCTATAGTCTGCTGCTTTAGATACTGGCCAACAGCAGCACAGGTACTGGCACACAGAAGCCTTCACTGCTAGGTCACCAAGTTATGTCCAGCCCAGAAGTGACCGTCTGGCAGTATGTTATTTGTATGCACACATTTGACTATATGTAAATATGTAGCACTCCTGGCTACTGCCTATGTGACAAGACCCACAAGTGACAACATTGTTTGCAGTTTCAGCACAGCCAGGGAAACTAATAGGTCCTTTCAACTACTTTGTTAAGGTGATAAGGCTTGTGCATTCAAGGCCTTCACTGGACAGCCAAGTGAGTTAGAAACCAGAAACAACATAGATCGTTTCATGTTACAAGGGTGGATGGAAATTTGGCACTGTACAATAGCTCAGCAAGGAGACAAATGGGGTAGTATTCACCATCTAAAGGTTTTTCGAAGTACTTTCATTGACTTTTCTTGCTGATGTTGGATTTAAAATTTATACTAACATAGCTGTCATATTAGAAAGTCTGCTTTGGGAGAAGCAATCACTTGGCGTTTGCTCACTCTGTCCTCTATCATGGGGTTGCCTTGCTATCCATTACAGTAACTATGCCCAGACTGATGTCTCCCAAAAAGAAAAGGGCAAGATTTTATAATGAGCTCAGTGAAATGATTACTACAACCCACAACTCAGATAAGCCAATTATTACAACACACACAAAAGAATGCTGCAACATGGTAACATTTCTGGTAGGCATGGGATTGGCAATGTTAACAGGAATAGCTCCTCACTCTAAACTTGTTTGTTAGGTGCAGACTGGTTATCAAATACTTCATTTTGACAACTGATAAAGCGGTATTATGGGGTAGATCTGTCTATAACTGTACAGCACCAGGTACACTGCCATTACTATATAAATAACTAACAATAATTAGGGATGTACCCAAGGTCACAACAGTGGCATCTAACAGACTGTAATGTATAACTTTTTTTTGCAATGACAAGATAGCTCCTTGTATGGAGGAGGATATGCTTGAGACCAACAGCAGTGAAGCCAATATGCTGCAGAATTATGGCAAAGTTGCCAATGAGATTGCAAGGGGAAAGACTGAATAATTAGATTAGGGCAGAGCTGCATAAAAATTAGAGTCAAATTTATGCACCGCCCTTCCTGCAAAGGCTCAGCGCAGCTTACAATCATAAAAAGAGTAACAACAACAAAATTAAAAATTATAAAAATCCCCTTAATGTCCCGCTCAACCCTCCCACACACACACACACACACACATCCTATCCCATTGAACCCTATCCCTGCCTGCCAAATATAAATGTCTTGCATTGTCTCTGGAAGATGCACAGGTTCGGGCTTAGGCGGACCCCCAGGGGAAGGGAGTCCCATAATAATGGGGCAGTCACTGAGGACGCTTCCCTGCGTGCCCTGACTGTAAAAACATCTCAGTGAGATGGCATCTGCAAGAGGGCACCCCCAGCTGACCTCAGGGGCTGTGAGGAGACACAAGGGAGGTGGCAGTTTTCCAGATACCTGGGGCCCAAGCCATTTAAGGCTTTATGGATTAAAACCAGCACCTTGAATTGTGTCCGGAAAGCTACTGGCAGCCAGTGCAGACTCTGGAGCACTGTTGTAATGTGCTCCCAGCAGCCCATCAGGCGGGCCACCGCATTCTGCACCAACTGCAGCTTCCAAACAGCCTCCAAGGGCAGCCCCACCCAGAGGACATTGCAGTAGTCCAACCTCGAGGTTGCAAAGGCATGGATGAGTGGCCAGATCAGCCTTCTCAAATGGACATGTCTCTAGATAACACTGACACGGCACCTATGCAGATGGTGGGATTTGTCTGTAAGTGGTACCATGACAAGTTTGATAAAAATAAGGACATCAGACTTCTGCATAGAAAAAAAGAATGGTGCATCAAAATCTACATGTTGACCCAGACTTGATGACTATTTATATGGATCAGTGTCCAAAGGGCAGACAATTATATCAAACAAAGAAAGTGATGAGAACCTAAGGCAGAAGAACCTATCAGCATACCCCTGCAGCAAGAAATGATGCAGTTCTACACAGGAATGAATGCCATCTGGAAACCAATCCAAGAAGGAATGGTACCAGTAAAAAGAATACAGGACGGGTCACTTGACGCATACAGCACTCAATCTGTTCAATGCCTAGATCTATTACTGAGGCAGCACTGGAATGCACTCTACAAGAGGACACTATTGGTGTCAGAAAAATAGAAGCCACTGTGAGGTCTATGAAGTATGACATTCCTAGAGAGAACTGTAACAGTGGATGTAGCACTCTTGATGTTGTCTTGATTTTGTTCCCTACAATTTATCAGAGTTTGGCAAAAGAAGGTCATTTACACCTTTTCTTTAACCCTGAAGCCACAATTAGATTCCAGAAATCTCCTATCTACAAAATTCAAGCGCAACTAATCAAGAGCAATATTTTGCCAGTTGTAGAAATGAGATACCACAATAAAAGCCACAGTCAGATTTCTCTGCACAGCGGTCCTGAATGTTCTCTGTTTGTTCTGATAGCACGTTTGTCTGTTCCTAGCTGCACAGTTGTACGCCAGAGCAGTGGCAGGAAAGCCTTCAGAAGTTAACAGTTGACTCTCTGCTCCAGCGAACTGATGCATAATCTTTCCTCCCAACAATTCCAGTGCCCAAAGATTCTGATATCCTGACAGTGTGCTCCCCATGCTGGAATGATGGACAACACTAGAGCACTGGATCCCAACCTTTTCCTCTCTGAGAATGTTATCCAATTAGGTAAGATGCCCAAGATCAGTATTAATGACCATCCAACTGCAGGTAGTTGGCAACACAGACAGTGGATGGATCACATAGGAGAGTACGGGCAAGACTCAGGGGCGCTCTAGGCATGACCCCTTCAAGTGACAGTCAGATGGGCTGAGGAGGCTGTGTGCCCTTCCTCAGACCCTGACATTCTGCCATCTGCACCCTGAGCAAGATGTTGGGACCAAGTCGACAACTGTTCCTTAACGGTCACCACGTATCAATCATTCAACAGCTGGAGAGTAGCAATCAATGTTCATAGCAGTGGTAGCTGCGGTCTGCTCTATTCCTCATGTCACTCGCACCCCACTATCAGTCCTTATCCCACCTTCCACTCCCATATCTGAAGCAGCAGCAATAATACTGTTGCTATTGTAGATTCTCCTGCTTCCACCCACTGAACTGGGCGCATGGAGCTCCGGGGAGCAGGGACAGGGCACGACCACACAGTCTCTACCAGCCACTGCACAGAAGTTCTGCCACAGTGCTTGAGAACTAGGCAGTCATAGTCTGACAGTCTGCAGATTGATTGCGTACTGTGATCTTGCAGAAGGAAAGAGCTTTCCTGCTGTTCGGCAGAATCCCGAGAAGCAGGGATTCCTCCCTTCCTAACTGTTCTGCAAGCCCTATAAAGCAGGAGTGGACAGCATCTGGTCCGAGGCAGTTTTTATTTGGTCCCTTTCCAACTCTTAATCTCACATATGAATCCAGTCCCTACCTCAAGCATTGAAAGAATGAGCTCGGGGAAGGTAGCGGAGATAAGAGTATGCACTCAAGGATAGGAGATGGATCCACAGCATAGATCCATGATCTGGATCCTGCACTCCCCCTCCCTGAGCACACCATCCTTAGACACCCCTGCTGCCAACTCCTACTCAGCCCAAGGGGAAATGTTTCCCCATTCCTGCTATAAAGTGTTCTGTGTCCGGTAAGTGGACGTTAAGAACATAAGAAGTGCCATACTGGGTCAGACCAATGATCCATTGAGCCCAGCATGTGTCTCCGACAGTGGCCTATCTTGACTGCTTAAAGTACCACCCCAACAGGTCACTATGGGGTAATCCATTCCCTGCTGCTCACTCTCAGCTCCCGACAGTAAGAGGTTACATTCCCCAAACCTACCTGGATAATAGCTACTAATGGACCCATCCTCCAGAAACTTGTCCAATTCTTTCTTAAACCCCATTATACTACTGCTTGACCATGTATTCTGGCAACAAATTCCACAACTTAATTGTGCGCTGAGTGAAAAAATACTTCTATTTGTTTTAAGTCTGCTGCCTGTTAGTTTCATGGAGTGTCCCCTAGTCCAAGTACTATTTGGGAGGGTAAATAACCATTCCCTATTAACCTGTTCCACACCACTCATGATTTTATAAACTTCTATCATATCCCCCCACTCAGTCGTCTCTTCTCCAAGCTGAAGAGCCCCAACCTATCCAGCCTCCCTTCATAGGGGAGCTGTTCCACACCTCTTATTTTTGTTGCCCTTCTCTGCACCTTTTCCATTTCAACTATATCTTTTTTGAGATGGGGCGACCAGAACTGCATGCAATATTCAAGGTGTGGTTGCACCATAGACTTATTTAATGTGTTGTCCACAATGATTCCAAGGTCCTTTCTTGAGTGGTAACTCCTAATTTAGAACCCAGCACTGTGTACATAAAGTTTGGATTGTTTTTTCCCCATGTGCATCACTTCGCACTTGTCCACATTAAATTTCATCTGCCATTTCGATGCCCAGTTACCAAATCTTCACAGACAGTCCACTCGTGTTTTAACTACCTTGAATAACTTGGTATCGTCTGCAAATTTGATCCTTACTCCCCTTATATAAAGGAGCTGCCTGAGTCAGATCCATGGTCCATCTTAGCCCAGTATCGTCACAACCTGAAACAGCAGCAGGGTTTCAAATCTGGCTCTCCAAGGTCTCTGGCAGAAGCCTCACCTAGCCATGCTGAAACCCCTTAAGCATTTCTGGCAGAGGCCTTACCCAAGCGTGTTACCAGAGATCCTGAACTGGAGATGCCAGGGATTGAACTTGGGACCTCATACATACAAAGCATGTGCTCCACCACCTAAGCCATGGTCCACCCCTTAAGCACACTTTATTTTCATCCTGCATACCACAGCTCAATGGCCCAAATCCAGCCTTCAGTTCTCAATAAAAAGCATACTGGTCTCAGAGTTGGAATCTTGTTAAGCCCCAGACCCAGTACACTTTCCATTTAGGGCTGTGAAAGCTGGCTTTGAACCAAATTATGCAAGATGAAAGAGAGTTTGTTAACTTCTTCTTACCAGATACTTAAACACTTTATAAAGTTTGTTTTCAGGGCATCAGCTTCCAACTGTCAGGAATTGGAGAATCAAGTTATTCCATACAAAAAAGTGTAGCATATCCTGTTAATTAGTGGAGAGAAAAGTTTGACTTAAAATGAAATTCTAGTTAACCAAGTTCAACATGTGGATTCCACTGTAGAGAAGCCACTCAAAGATAAACAGAGGATGTTGATTTCTAGGGCTGATAATAAACATGGAAAATAGTTTTAAAGATTCTGTTCTTAATCATATTTGAGGATTAAATATGGGGCATGGGGAAACCATGCAAGACCACAATGCTGCTTTACCATGCATGTACTCCTCCTGCCAGACTCTGTCTTTTCTTGTTTCACTGGTCCTGAGAAACTGCAAATCTCCTCCTCCATCCCTGGCTCCTGCTTGACTTTCACATGGTCAGTTTTGAAGCTAAAGCCGGTCTTCTCAACTGTTCTGCCTGATGAACCACAGCTAGAAAGCACACAAAGTTTAATTGTACTTCTAAAACAAAATCTAAACATTAACCTAAATGAGTCTTCAATGCTAAAGCCGCTACACAAAATTCTGATAAGCCTAAAATTAGAGAAATTTTATTGCTGCTTTGCTATAAACATCCACATGCCTTAATTATGATGTCCTATTTGTAACAAACTTTAAAGCGTTCTTTACACTTACATTTTGAAGCCATACAATATCATCCATAAACATACTCACCTGCCCCTACTGCCGGTACTGGAGGTGCTGGGAGGCCTCACAGGGGTGTGGGAATTGGATAAACCTGAGAAAGTACAAGTCAGTGTTTACACCAACATGAACAAATACATACAGTAGCACACATGTAAATGGAGCTTCATAATACTAGCTCAGATGATCATGGTGATAGCACATTGACCCAGTACTCCATGGCACTGACAATACTTTATGTTCATCTTTTCATTCAGAATTCCAGTAACTAATTTGTTTAATCCATATTCCTGGGCCCCACCAATGTTAATTTATGAGTGACTTTGCCCAGATCATGTTGCAAGAACTCTTAGTGCAAATACAAGTACCTGAAGATTCCATTATCTCAGATGTTTATTCTTTTAGTTCCAAACAAGACCTGACTTTTTGCCTGGCTCTTCACACACGTTCATAGCTACATATTAACCCTTTTCTGACTATGGGATTGCATGGTACCCCGAAGTTGTACAGAAAACTTCATAAAACATTTAGTAAACCTATAACACTTCATATTCCATGTATTCTCCTCAAGGATAATGGGGTCAGTTGTGGCCCACAGGTTCATGCCCCTCCCAGTTGTATTTTTTTTAAAAAAATAAAATAAAAATTGAAGGTGAATACTAGAACACTAATGGTGTATGATTAACCCCTATTGGAATGAACAGGAATATGAAAGCACCGTATGCCCAGGCTTATGGGGCCACCGCTCCGCAGCTGTGGAACTCCCCTCCCCCAGGAGGTTAGTTTATGTCCTTTAGGGGGCAGTGCAAAAAAGGTTTATGTACGAGGCCGTTTGTGTGTACAGAAAAATTTCAATACAACTGCATGGGTGTGTGTGTGTGTGTGGGGGGGGGAGAATCAGTTATAACCCAAGTGGAAAACTCCAGTTAACAACTTAAAGCAAACCTGTATCTTTAGATTCTTTACATAGCAGTTAACTGAAGCTTCACACCATGAAAGGGTTATCTTTTTTTTTTTTTTTTTTACTTACAAGGTTGTGTTGAAAAAAATCATCCTATTAGGCTGTACGGGTCATTTGAACCCCACCATTAGTTAGTATGTCAGCTGGCTATTGAAATGTAGAGAAGCTGTCTGCCTGTGAGTTATCACCCACTTTATCTTTGTTTGCTTATGAATGGAGGGAACGTTGGGATGTTAACACTTGTTAACAGCTAGATCTTATCTTGTTTGCATATGAATATGCTGTTTCTGACACTTGGTAGTTGTAGTAATATTTCTGTACCAAACACCATAAAAATGAATTTATGTTAAGCTGTAGTCATTCAAAATCGTATTTATATTTTTTAACTGTGATGTAATTGGGGTATATTACATCCCATTAGCAGAATACAGTAGGTGTTTATAGGCAGAGCAAGGTTAAGTTAGTGCAAAATGCACGTGGCATGTAAGTTTACAGACTTGAGTTACATTAGTGCATGCTGACTGCAGTTAAAACAAAAAAATCAGGAAGTTTGGAGAATTGTAAGGAGACTAGTACTAAAATCAGCTTGCTGTTGGTCCAGCAATTTCTCTGAAGAGACCACATGTGCACTAGGAAAGTATGATTTGAGTAGAAGGTGGTTTCAGTGACCAAATCTGTTAGAAGGATAGCTATCAGTCTTTTTGCAATTATAACAACTCCAGAGTTCTTATGTACTTCTGGATCTCTGTCATTCAAGTTAAATTTATAAAACTTGGAATGAGCAGAAATCTTGCAAGTCAAACAATTGTCATGAATCTTTGGCTTCAAGATGAACGTTTACAGCGAGATACAGCAGCATGATGTCAACACATGTGCGCCAGGTTTTGGTTTTTTTTAATACTGCTCCAGACCAGAATATTGTGTTACTTTTGTAATCCTTTCATTACCAAGATAAACTTACTGAGGGCAAAAGGCTGAAATACCAGAGGGGCTGGATTTATGAGAAGTTAACCCTACAACGCTACATTTGGCTGGAGAATTAGCACACTTAATGGGGATTGCAATAAAAGTGGACAAAAGAAATGGGAACGCTTATGTGAAAGTTAGGAATTTCTCAGAGATCTATTCACTTAGAGTGATCTCAGAGGAAATTAAGGAGGCCTCATCACTTGGCATATTCAAACTACAAAGGTACAACAGTCTGCATCACTCTGGAGAAAAACATGAAATGCTATGTTACTACTAGGGAGTAAACTATGCCAGAGTTAATTTACTTAAGGAATAAAGTCATCTGCGTGACTAGACCTACCTTGGGTTTAATTACTTTCTCCTCCCACTTCCTCAACCCTCAACTAGTATTGTATTCCAGTGTGGTCGCTGTGTTGGTCCCAAATGACAGAGAGGCAAAGTGGTTCAAATGATATCTTTTATTAAGACCAATTGTTGTTGGTGGAAATTAGCAAGCTTTCGGGCCACACAGGTCCATTCCCAAAAGCTTGCTTATTTCCACCACAAACAGAAGGGGCTGCATGTGGCCCAAAAGCTTGCTTATTTCCACCAACAGTTGATCCAATAAAAGATATCATTTTAAGCACTTTACCTCTGTCATTTGGGCCCTCAGGGACCTGAGAAAGGGCCCTCGGTGGTCCAAAAGCCTCACCTGTGAATAATACCCCTCTGGGCAATCAGCCTTCACCCTCAGACAATTGAAAAATGCACTGTATTAATAGACTGTAAAATAGATCCTCAATTAAGTCAAAGCTGGGGAAAAATTTGATTTGTTTGAAAATGACAGTCAAATTTTAAATTTTACTAAGTTATTGTTTGAAGTACAGGGGGGGGGGGAAAAAAAAAAAAAAAAAAAAAAAAAAAGGTATTTGGGGTCAACAGTACCCCAATGTGTAATATGAAGGTATTAACTGCTGGGTAAAGAGAAGACAAAACGGCAGTTGGTAAGTGAACTTTTCATCCTGTGGCATAATGACCCCCAATGCCCTTATAGTGCTATTTCTGTGTACACAGAAAACGACATTTATGAAAACAAGACAAAATGCTAATGTTTTGTCCTTATTCTACTTTGAGAACACTTAAAGGGGGGAAAGGTTCTGGTTTAAGCATTTTTTTTAATATGAAAATTTTTTTTTACACTGTTTGGGGTGACTAGGACCCTAGGCGTGTGGTGCTTTCATTTCCCCATTCATTACCATTGGGGGTCAAATTTCCCCCAATACCGTTTTAGTAAAACTTCAATTTTAAAAAAAATGAAAACCAGGGTGGGGTGGGTGAAATTCTCAGTGGTAAAAAGATGACCGTGGGGGAGAGAAATGAACCAACAGAACACTTGATCCCATTACTGTTGAGGAATACATGAAGTGGTACAGGTTTGCTAAAAAGGTTTATGCATCTTTTTGTACCTCTCTGGAACCCAATTTACCCCCAAATCAGTCTGAGGTAGCCTAGCTGGCTTATTTTTCTTTCTATACCATTATCAAAAGGACATTACCATTAGGTTTCACAAATACAGTATTTTTATGTTTCTCAAGCACTTTAGTTTTAACAGAAAACAGTCATATTTGGAAAACAGGTCACCAGCAATTTTGAAAATTCAAATTTAAATGCGACATACTCATCTAGTTCCTCCCAAATTACCTGATGATCCTGGAGATAGTGCTGAGGGTCCTGGTGAGGGATTCATGGTGCTTGTGGGCTGAGGGGGTAGATGACTGCCTGAGATGTATCTACTTAGTAGGTTATCTAAATTACTGGAACCAGCATCTTCCAGCTGAAAAGAAAATCCAACAGTTTGATGTCTAAATGCAGTAAAGTTTCACATTGTAGTTTAAAAGATTAGACCTTCTTTTGTAACTACATGTGTGACTAGATCAGATAAACAATTCAGTTTTATTGATTAAAATTTGCAGCTTTTTCTGCCTGGATAATGAATTGGTAGTTAGAAAAACTCTTCAACAGTTACTGCCACTATAGGTGCAGTTCTTCCTTATTAAAGGGGAGCTTTTCCAGACTTCAATGGGTGAAAGATAGCATCCTTAGCACAAACGATCATGGCATATTCTGAAGAGTAAAGAATATTACAGGCTGCCAGGAGTTATACCCTTTAGGCATGAACACACCACTGTGAATAATTATTCTGTAGTTCTACTCAATTTTACAGTTGGATAATGCTTAGTGATTTGTTAGGTTTTCTCCAGCTGCCACCAGAAACAGTGAGGCGCTGAAATACTCGACATCTTAAGACTAATTCACAAGACAATAATTCTTAGTAGTAGAAACGGAAATACATTAATGAGTCTGGTATTTTCTTCCTCATGCTCTCACTCATAAGAGACAGGTCTATTGGCACAACAGTCAGTATTTTTAAGTGTGACCAAAATAAAATTATTTCAGACCACGGCACTCTAAATGAGGAAAGATCTTTCAACAGAAAGGTTGAAACCAAGGATGCGAAATTTCAATCAGATGGGCTGTTTTACTCACCAACACCAGGCCATAGATAGGGGGAACATGCTACACTAACTGAAAATGTCCATTTGGCATTGCTGGCTTAAGGACTCCTGTACAGAGGTAGCAAGAGATAGTTCATAAGAACATAAGTAGTGCCATACTGAGTCAGACCAATGGTCCAGCAAGCCCAGCATCCTGTCCTCTGACAGTGGCGGATCTCAATCGCGTTCCATACCCTTTGTCATTCTCATTGCCCTTCTCTGTACCTTTTCTAGTTCAGCTACGTCTTTTTTGAGATGGGGCGAACAGAACTGCACACAATATTCCAGATGTGGTCGCACCATTGATTTGTATAGAGGCATTATGACATGCTCGGTTTTATTCTCTATCCCTTTGCGAATAACTACTAACATTGGGTGATTTCAGACATTACAAGATCACGCTCAACCACAGGGAACCACGGTCAATTCCGCGGCGGGGCCAAAGCGCCTTGCATGTCTGTTCGGCGGCCGCCAGATGTTCACCACAGACAATACCCACATGGGGTCAAAAATCAACCACGCTTCCAGAGCTCCGGACCGGACCATCTCCGAAAGCGTGGTCAATGCGATTCCCAACGGGAAACAAGAAAAGTAATGTTTGAACGGCAACCACTGGTCGGAACCAAAAACAATGATTCCCAGCCAGGGACAAAGCATGCAGCGTCACTGCCAGGCAACCAGCAACAACACACACCGGGGAGGGAGATTTAAAGGGCACACAACAGCAGCCGCGACGCGCCACTCCGGCGCCTTCCGGGTGCTTTGACCACGGCCCGGCCTGGGATCGGCATAATGTCTGTTGCGTTGCCCCGGGCTGTGGTCCGATTTCCTGCTGTGGTCCTGGTCCCGTCATGTCTGTTTGGGGCTTTCCTTGACCACGGGGGGTGGTTAATCTGTTCACCCCCACCGGGAATCCACTGTGGTGAATCGGGACTGTGTAATGTCTGAAATCACCCATTCTATTAGCTTTTTTGACTGCTGCTGCACTTTGGGCTGAGGATTTCAGTGTATTGTCCGCAATCACTCCCAAATCCTTTTCCTGAGTGGTAACTCCTAACTTAGTACCAGTATTGTGTACTCATAGTTTGAGTTATTTTTCCCTATGTGCATCACTTTGCACTTGTCCACATTAAATGTCATCTGCCATTTAGATGCCCAGGCACCCAGTCTCATAAGATCCTGTTGCAGTTTTTCACAGTCTGCTCATGTTTTAACTACCTTGAAGAACTTGGTGTCATCTGCAATTTTATCACCTCATACTTAACACCTTTTTCCAGATCATTAATGAATACATTAAACAGCACCAATCCCAATACAGATCCCTGAGGCACACCACTTTTTACATCTCTCCATTGTGAAAACTGACCATTCAGTCCTACTCCTTACTTCCTATCCTTTAACCACTCTGGGATCTATAGTAAGACACTATCTCCTATCCCATGACTTTTTAATTTTCTCGAGTCTTATGTGGGAACTTATCAAATGCTTTCTGGAAATCCAGGTACACTATATCTACCGGGTCTCCCTTGCCACATGCTAATTAACACCCTCAAAGAATTCCAACAGATTAGTGAGGTATGACTTACCTTTGCTAAATCCATGGTGACTCTTCCCCATTAAGTCATGTTTATCAGTGTTACCTTCATAATATTCTAGCTAGAATAGGGAATTAGCAGAAAAAAAAAAAAAAAAAAATTAAAAAAAAACTGCAGAGGTCATTTACATCCAGGCACCAGAGGATGGGGTTTGACTGTGCCAGGTATGCCCTGGCTGCTGCATCTCAGCAAGCTAGGATGGCCAATAGAGTAACTAGTTTTAAAAAGGGATTGGATAAGTTCTTGGAAGATAGGTTCATTAATGGCTATTAGCCAAGTAGGTTTTGGGAACATTAACCTCTTCTTACTATTGGGGGCTGGAACAGGGAATGGATTGCCCATTGTGACCTGTTGGCTACTTCTCCCAAGAGAAAGAGATTGGCCACTGTCAGACAAGATGCTGGGTTTGATGGACCATTGGTCTGATCCAGTATGGCACTACTTAGGTTCTTATGACCAAGAACCTGGCACTGCCAACCCAGTAAGTTCAAAAGTCTGACTCGGGCCCCTAAAAACAGGGGTCTTAAAATCATGAGATTTTAAGCATTAACATTTGAAGTTATTTTCACTTGCCTTCTGAGCCTGTCACATTACAGTCGTTTCAGTCTCAAGTTTACTTTTTAAAATGAAAGCTGAAATTCTCAATTTTATCACTATTCGCCAGGTTAGGTAAAATTGCCTGTCAGAATACATGCAACTCTGAGGTTGTGTGTTGTGCAACCCTATGCAAACATTTCGTGTTTCCATAGTAAATTATATTTCCAGAACACAAGTTGCCTAACGTATCCTACCTTATTTTAATGGCTATCAAGCTAGAAACATCTGCTAGCAAGATTGGCTTAAAGCAAGTTCTGTTGTAACCATGCCATTTTGAGGTAGCTTTTCCTTTCCCATGACAAGCACCAGCATTGTAGACCAATTTGATTACTTCAAAAATACTACTGATTCCTTGAATCTTTGTACATTCACAAGATAACCTATAAGCTAGTCAATTCCTTCTGGCTCAATGTCTGTCACCTTTTACATTAAACCATACCCTCTGAAAAACAGGCAAGTTTAACATACTTTAATTAAGCAAGCTAGTGCTGGAGAGAGAATACATAAAAAAAGATAAATTCCCACGCCTATAATTAAGAACCCCACATAGGAATATCATATTTTTAAACAACAGTTCTCCCCAAAGCACTGTGTAAAGGAAAAACAATGAGTTGTTAAAGGAAAGCAGTTTACCACCTAATTTGAGGGTCTGCACTCACCTGTATAGGTGGGATATCTGGCAGGGAGGGAAGATTTTCTGGGTTTGTTACCGATGGAATAAGTTCTATTGCTGTAACAGATGGACTGGTTGGACCACGGTTGGCATTGGCCATAGTGGCTGTAGTAGGGCTAGTTGGATTGATAGCATTGTTGTGCACAGAAACAACTGGAAACGGCCCTGCATGCCCTGGGTTAGAATGCTGTTTAAAAAAATAAATATTTTTTTTTGTTTTAGACAAGACACCAGCAAGTTAAGGAGGAAAGCAGCAAAATATCCACTCTGGGTGTCAAGTATTTATTTTGCCTAGTCACACAGCTTATTTCTCTTTTTGCTTTTCTAATGCAGTTATTCCCATTTTGAATGTTAAAATACATTTGCATTTTGAGTATCACGGTTTTGTTTATAAAAAGGTTAGAGTAGGTCCAAAGTTCTTTAAAGAGATATAAAAGGCAAGGTTTTACCAGTCTCCCCCAACCCACCAATATATCTGGCTTCAATTTTGGCACTGCTGCAGGTACACATTAACGGAGCTGCATGACAGCCAGAAAGTAAAACAGATTATTCTTGTTTCAGCATCTTAACTACAATGTAATATTAAAAATTTTCAGATGTCTTAATTTGAGCAGCATTTTATTGGGCACCTGCTTCCAACTACCAAACAGAAAAATCGCTTCACGGTGCTAACATCATACTGTCTACAAGAGTATTTCTTGAATTCCTTTAATGAAATATCCTCAGACACCATGCCTGATATGAAAGTTAAATCATCCAAGAGTAGCATTCTCATAACTGAAATATGAGCAAAAACATACAGCTAACGACACTAGACAGCTCAGGAAAAGAAGGATTTTTAAAATCAAAGGATAGCATAAAGGACAAAATGTGTACACAGCATATACTTGTCTTTGTAGGTGTGGCTGCATCATGGAGTACTGGGGCCCATTGTGGCGCGGTATTCCCGGAAGACGAGCAGCATTCTGAGCCATTCTCATCTGATGTGCTTGGAAGGCGCCGCAGTTCATGTTACCCCTCTGCATGGTCTGCATACTTATCAACCTGGGAGGCTACAAAGTTTGTCAGTTTTAAAATTCTTGCACTTGAAAAGCAACTCTCTCTCTCACACACACACACACACACACACACACACACACACACCACTCTCCCTCACCCCACCCTCCCTACAGCCAGCTTAACTGATAATTTTATTTATTCTATTTATTCATTCCAGTTTTTACCCTGCCCATCCCAAATGGCTCAGGGCAGCTTAAAAAACAAGTGAAAACAATACACACAAAAGATCCAAATCCCCAACCCTTCCCCAACCTCACCGTCAACTACACAAAATCCTCCCCAACCCCCCCCTTACACTCATACCACAATACCCCCCAACCCCCCTCCCCCCCCAATTCCCTATCCCTGCCTGCCTAATGCCCTAACAAATAGAAAGGTCTTGCACGGCCTTGAAGATTTTACATAAAGGAAGTCAGTAGCTACACCCTGAAGCATGTTGAGTTTCAAAGGACAAGACTTGCTTGTGCATTTTAAGGAAATACTGTCCACTATAGCTGGTTAAATACGAGAAAGAAAACATTAAATTTTAATGGAAGGCAAGAGCATTACCTGTTGCTGTAACATTTGTGGGCCTGCCTGCCGAGGAATTGTCCCTGCAGGTTGCCCCATTCTCATTTGTTGCAGTTGCTGGTGTTTTTGTGCATACACCTGCTGTTGCATATGCTGAAGCCGAAGCTGTGCTAGATTAATTTGCCCTGGAGCTTTGTTTAAGTGGTTTGGTCCTTGGTGATTTTGTCCCACTACAACATTAGGAGTGTAACCAGGAGTTGGTTTATTTTCAATAACCAGATTACCTAAGCAACAGAAAAAAAAAAATATATATATTATAGCTTGTAATTAACCAGCTATATATATAAAGCTGGTTAATTACAAGCTTTCCAGCTTAACTCAGAGGTTAACAAGTATTTTGACTTCATATTGCAGTTTCTGCAGACCCCAGTGAATGCTAAAAGCTCAAAACAATTAATACAAGAACCCAAAATATAAGTTTAATCTCATGGTTTTTGAACATCTGGGGTCAACAATACTAGACTACTCTGAACTCCAAACATGTTCTTCCCTAAAAGGCCACTGAAATCTGCCAAAAAGCCTACTTAGTAGAAACGTGCTGAAGCTTCAATGTTTAGACAGTGTTTAACCTAGAGCTAATAATTCTACCAAAAGAAAGGGTTTGTAGAATATGCCCATTAAAAGTCACAAACCTAAAAGCCTGGGTTAAGCAGCTAGAAGAGGGTGTCCACCTGTTGGCAATAGGGAAATAGAGTGAGCCCAGCAAGCCAGCCCCTGTTGAGGGGATCTCATCACAAATGCTTACTCAGTCCCAACTACAAATGGGAAATATTACACCTAGCCAGCATATGGAAACTAATCCTGAGAAAAAAAATTGTCTGTGCTCTCTTGTCAGCCCAGTGAAAACACTTGCATAAAAGCAAGCAAGGGATGCTGCAACAATGAACAGGCTTGAACAGTTACTAGAAGAAGGGACCATGCATCAGCATGAGGGTTTGCAGTAACAACACTAAAATGGAAAAGAGTTTCCAAGCCTGTCTCCACCAAAATTACCTCTATCAACAGAAAAATATCACATGTCCATTTCATGCTACTTACCATATAAAAAAAGCTCCCCATGCAATTTAGTCTTCACAGAAACCAAGAAAAATTCTCACCTAAATTGACTACATTCTTTGCCCAGAACGTGGGGTCACAATGGAAGCGTATTGCTCCGTTAGCAGCCGGGACAGGATCACAACGTGCTTTTAAAATATGACGCAACTGAAACGTAATCTGACAGGAAACAAAAAATGAGTTTGGCAATTCGATTGTGCAAACAGCAAGACCATTTTAAAGGAACAGTACAGTTTGTTCAGTTGACTTACAACGGTCATAGCAAAATGACACTTCAATAGCCAATTACGTCACTCCAGAATTAAGGGATGCTCTACAGGACAGTACTTCCTCTCAGACATCCCAACAGAGTTCACTTTGAAAAAGCAGGAGCATACACTGTGCAACTGACATGCTAATAAGTTGTGATTAGCCAAAAACCATATTACTATAACTTTACCTGCTTTTAAGAAAGGAACTCTGTTTTAGCAAAGCTAGATCTTATGATATGCAAAAAATCAAGGTATATAAACTTCTTAGGTGAAAAGGTTTCCGAAACCCTTTCCCCCTATTATAATGAGACACTTCATACATCTACAAACTATTTATCAGTAGCTATTATGTAAAGAAGGGACTTAAAGTTCTCCAAGGTTGAGGGAAGAGGTACCAACCATTGGTAATTTAGTCTGTTGGTAAAGGCTGCTTTGCACTGCAGGCAGTAAAATTTTCATAACTAATTTAAAAGTTGTTTTACATTATTACAATGGCAAGTTTTGCACTTGTCAGTAATTTAAAAAAAATTCTACTTGGCAAACCTGGTTCAGGATCTACTACACTGGATTTTTTCACTACCATTACAAATCTAAGTTTAGCCATTTATGCTGACTCACAAACCAACGCAAATTAGATTTCATGAACAGAGTTGGAATACTGACTAAATTACTTGTTTCCTCAATTCTACATTTAGTTCTACCTGCAGCTGAAATCAGTACAAATTTTTAATCTGACAGCATCAGAAAATGACAACACACTAATTCTATGTAACTGTATTATTGATCTCCAAGCATTCCATCCACAATGTGCCAATTAATATTTGGTTGCAAAGAATCTCTTCCTTTTAAACCAAACAGAAACTATGACTTCACTAAATTTAGGCAGGCAAAGCCCAACAGAAAATAAGTTTTGTTGAGGGTTTTTTTTGCCAAAAAAGAGGGAAGACCATTCCAGGTTAACGTCATTACCAAATGCCAAGCAGCATCTGGCTCTTGATTCATAAAGTTAAATTTCCCAGAACCAATACATTCTAACATACTCCTAGCCTAGAAGGAAGCACTTCCTACCAAAGTAAGTGTTGCTCTACAGATCTGCCTACACAAGTTTCTCTGAATGCATCAAGCATGAAAATGTTCACTCCTGCTTTTTAAAGCAAGAGGGGTTAGTAGTCCGACATGCATTCTTCCATTGTTGCTAAAATCATAGAATTTATCATTTCATGCATGCTGCATGAACTCAATGTGCTCTCCTTGGAAGTCAAGGAAAATTAAATAGTCTTGAAAATTCCTTCATTTGACAGTAATTTCTTCTGCATTATAGAAGAGAACCTATCATGAAGGTCTTTAAAAACTTCTGTAATGCTCGGCAGCCAGCTAAGTTCTGGGCGACTTCCTTACCAGCCGTTTGCTATACAACAATGCAGTGCTGCTGCCACTTGCAATGGCCCAGTTGGTAAAGTTCATCACATGCTTCACCTGCCGTGAAAGACCAGCAATGTCATTTTGCTGTTGTATTAGCTTCATCTGTCTCTCTTTTGTCACAGTCTACAAAGAAATAGAAGGATAACATAAGGCTATCTGGCTTGATTTAGTATTTATACCAAAGTGAGTTCTTAGCATAAGATCAGAAATGGACATAGGTACACCCAAAAAAAAAAAAAAAAAAAAAAAAGATTCCTTTAGATATACAAAATCTTAATACTTGGAACTTAGGTAGAGGGTTCTAAGAATGTTATCCCAGAAACATTCACAATGATTTATAGACCTTCTCTCCAAAGGACATTCCTAGTTCCCCAGTGATATACTATCAGTTCTGTGAAGACAAGACATCCACAACAGTGCTTTTTTCTTTTCTTTTATTTTTTTAGGGGGGGGGGGGGAAGAGTAGCAGAGAATGGCTTATCCAGTTGTAATTCCAGGGAAATTTGGGAAGGAAGTTATAATTACTAAAGCTGACACCATAATCTCTCTATATAAATCTATTGTGCAACTGCACCTTGAATAATGTGTGCAGATCTGGTCACCCCATCTCAAAAAAGACATGGTAAAACTAGAAAAGGTACAGCGAAGGGCAACAAAAATGATAAAGGGTATATAACGGATTCCCTACAAAGAGAAGTTTGATAGGTTAGCGTAGAGAAAGCAGGGTTTGCCATGTTGGTCCCAAATATAGGCAAGACCCTGTGAGGTGCAAAAGAGTGCATACCTCCACCAACCACCAAGTGTAGTTGGTCCAATAAAGGGTATCACTACTACTTTGTCTCTATTGATAATTTAGGGCTCTTTGGCTTGGAGAAGAGACAAAGGGATACGATAGAAGTTTATAAAATCTTGAGTGATGTGGAATGATAGGGAGTACAGACACATGGGCACCCAATTACACACTGGGCCAGCAATCTCCTCAAAAATGCTGTGAGTGGTCAGTGGGTGGTGGCTGCGTGGCATATGTGGGCTAACTTCTGGTGGCCACTTACTAAACAAGCAGGTGAATACGTGGTGGATGAAGGCTAATATGGGCTACAGTCATTTGTTTTCATGATTTATGTAGCCAATGAAATGTACTACAATTCAAATTCTTGCAAATGCAAGTTTGGCAGTTCTGAATGAATATTAGGAGCCAAACTGCAATACACACTGCTCAGATAGGCATGAGCATACATAACAATTAGTGTTCAAACTTATTAAAGGTACAATATATTGAAATATGCAGGTTACAGGTTTATACACAAATACACACTTCTAAGATATCTAAATGCATTATTGTACTGCCCTTTTTGCCAGTAATTACAGCATCAAGTCGGGATAACATTAAAAACACCATCTCTAACACACAAAAACTCTAAATAAATTAGAACAGACAAAGCATCTACAGCTTTAGTTACACCACACCACCTAATGCAGACCTGCAAAATTCCACTACTTGCCTGTCTCCATCAGAACACATTCCATTGGAGAGTGTTAACGTTCACTTTATCTCAGTTGAAATAGCAGAAACATAGGTACTACTTGGGATGATCAGTTTTTATGACAATTATGTAAGGTTAATCAGAAGATCAAATTTATCGGAGTCTTTCAAAAACAGCTTTTTACGAGTCCCACACACAAAGACACGCAGCAACCCTACATCTACAAGGCAACTCATGCATGTTACCATACGAAAAACATTTAGAGCCAAAATGAGGAACTTGCCTTGTACAGAGACCGCAGAATGTAATGGACATTGAAAATTTGTGTTTATATGCACCAAATTTATATCTGGTTCATATGTATGCCATCCATGATCAGCACAAATAGTTTCAGGCCCAGTTGCAAAAGTCAGTACTTGACAGCCTTCTAAAGCATACTTAAATGAGATCATGTACAGGGACCAAACCAAGGAAGTTATAAATCACAGGGACCTGCATTTGTCACCAAAAGGGAAAATGCCGTGAACATGGGCTCCTGGTTTATATGGCTCAATGGTATTCTGGGCATTAGATAAGACAGAAACCCTCTTCTGCAATGGCAGACGCAATCTGTCTCTGCATTAGTCCCCATGCCTCTTGCAGAACAAATGAGAGACGACGGCGACGCTGCTTGGCATTTCAGACAGAAGTGAAAACCTCTGAGTCAAAGATGTTGCATTCAAAACAAGCTTACTTCTGGACAGGACAATGGCAAGGAAGCAATAGTGCAAGTAGCCTAGTAGCGGTATTAAGCAAGAGCTGCATTGGTTCCACATCGTATTACTTATCCTGTGGTGGGAGTTTATAGGCCAGAAAACTATAAGTAGGAAGTAGGAACATGGAATACTGGGCAGAAGAAGGTTTCTCAAGCAATGATCCATGATAAGCAGCCTTTATAAACAGGGTTATCATCAGGGTTCCTAGTTTTCTCTTTGTGACAGAAAGCCAGAGAAAAAACAGAATTTTTGCCTTTTTCCAGAGAACTTCACGGTAAACAGCAAAAACTTACAGGTTTGAGAGGCGGACGGGACCCAGGGTGGAGCTGAGGGAAAGCAACGTGAAGACATATACTGTAAGAGGAGGGACTGTACATTTGGAGGGCTGTTACAGACCTGCTGTGGGGTGGGTGGGCAGGGGCACTATGAACTGGGGCGGTTAAGTCTTCTGGACTGTGGGAAGAGGGGACAGGAGATGGGCCTAACTGGGTCCATAGCAGCTTCCCCAAGTGCCATCCTCTATATGGTCCCCCTTTCTGGTTGGCAGAACGGTTTGGGACCAGGTTGGGAGGAGGGGGCAGCAAGCACAGGACAGCAGAGGGGAAGCAACCTAAAGGTATGTGCTGTGGGGAGAGGGGAGGTGCTCTGAATTTGGAGGGGTGCCACAGACCTTCAATTTGGGGGGTGGGGGGGCACTGTTGGTGAGACAGGCTGCTGCAAAATTTCATAAAAACAAAACAAAATTTGTTCCAAACCCAAGTGAGGAGTTATTTGTCATTGTAGATGTTTGTGTAGTTACATTGCCCATTATAGGAACATGCTTGGAAGTTTCATGTGACTCTCTCATTGGTCTACAATACTATGGCTTTATCATCTTGTACGCTCTTGTCATGATAACCAGGGATCCTAGTTTTCCATGACAAAAAACTGGAAATTCTCTGATAAACAAATTCTCCAGTTAAAGAAAAACCAAAATTCCTGTTTTTCTGCAATTAAATGTAAACACTAGTTGACTTTCCCTTACCACAATATACATAAGTATTAGTGAGACCACCACATTGTCCAGTAGGGGTTTGAAACCACTTAATTAATGGAGACTAAGTTTGGGAGGCGGTTTGCTTTTAGTTGTACCTCAAGCTGCTGTAAAAGGGATTTCCCCTTTTTATTGATTTCATTGATGAGGGTGAAAATAGCCACTTTGATTTCCTGTTCTACTCGTTTGTTAGTTTCATTTACTTCTTTTATCCTAAAAAAGAGAAACGTATGGTCAAGGCAGTCACTTTATACCGTGGCTCCAAATAATACACAATCACTTTTCTTTAAAGTGAAAAAGCAGCTTTTCTATTGCTATTTAAGAAATGCAGAATTACATGGTCCAAGTTTAACTTTCTAACAGATCAAGAGTCGTTAATTCGCAATTTGCCGAGGAACCTTCTTGAATTCTTAGGAATAGGAGAAATCACTTCAAATGTTTTCACAAATACTATTGCTATTTCAAAATCTCAAGTAGACTTTCCTGTTTAACTATTCTCATGTATCATTTAAACTAGTATAAAATATTAATCCTTTATTTCAAATTTCTTATTTTAATTATCAGTTCTAATCTTTTTTTACTGTCAAAGTTTACTTAGAATTGTTTAAAACTTTAAGTTACTACAAAGTAGTAAAATATCAACTTCCTTATTTGCCTTTCAAAACATCTTACTTTGTTCTTGTCCTAGAAAACATTTTCTAAGAGAAATTCAATTTTGTGCACATTAGTAATTTGAAAGATGCATGCAACCAATATTCCATCATCTGTGAATTCTACTTGACAGGGATTTCACAAATAGAGCTACTTTACTAAATAGTATGTCTCACACCTTTGATTCTACACAGCAGATGCTATACAAATTCATCCACTGGCACTTATGTTTTTATTTATAGGTCTATAAACACTACCCTATGGACAATCCTAATAAAGTAAGGCATTCCAGTTTTAAGTAGCTATTTTATAACTGGCATAACAAATCTACTATAGAACTTAAACAGCTGTATGTTCCTAATTCACTTGTAGAAACATGCTTATGAGAAGTTCACTAAAAAATAATATTTGTGGGTACTTACCTATTTTGCACCTGAGATGCTGCAAAATTAACATAGTTCTTCTTTTCAAGAAGTTTGGCCAGCAAGTTTTCAATTGCACCTTTCTGATTCTGAAATGCTTCTTCCAAAAACTGATACCTTTCCAAGCCACAAAACAGGACACTTATTACTGCATAGAACTGCAATGCAACTAAGACTTCTCTGGATCAAAACCTATATTGAGTTTTGAAAGTCTGACAAGCTATAACAGAAATAAGCAGTGGTTTAATGCATTTATTGTACTCATTTAACAAAAGTAGTACTGTATAGTTCTAACTGTAATTTGCGTGCCATGCTTTATAAGTGTTAACTTCCCTCTTTGATGTGTTTATAAAGTGGACTACAGTAATCTATAAATAGTATCTAAAAGCAAACACACTAGAATAAGTATCTAAAAGCAAACACACTAGAATAAACCTCAGAGCAAAAACTTGTCAAAGTTTGGAAAAAGGAACCCCTTGAATGGTCTATTATGCTTGAAACAAATGCTAGGTTTGTTTTAATAAAGTGTACAGAGGAGCTAGCTGGACAAGATAGCAATAGTGGGATTTTTCAAAAAATTTAGAAAGATTCTACTGAAGAGTTTCATCTTCAAGACTTAATGCTCTGTATTGGACAAAGTGTAAGCTAAAAACTACGCCTGGCTACTACAAAGAGCTTGTTTGTTACTAAGCAGCAGCAGTTTCCACATTACATCTAAACCCACCCAGGTGGGGAAGAGCCAAATGGATAAGCTCCTAGAGTCGTGAGAGCAAAGGACCGGAATAGTTTTAAAACAGAGTTAAATAAATTTGTGACAACTCAAGGAGTTTTCTACTTGATATTGCAGGAAGAAATCTTACACACCCCAAAATGATTTGGGGTTCCTCCTACTCCCACCAAAGCATCGAAGTTGTTGTCCACAAGGTGGGATTGATGGAGTATTCTGGTGCCTGGGTACTATACTCATGTAGGGTGCTGACTAGTGGGTCCTGCACACATGCTCGGATTCTAACAGATTGCCATATTCAGAGTCAGAATAGGTAAGTTTCTTACCTTAACGATTCATCTTCGAGTTGTATTTTCTCATCAAGTCCCACTATAGGTATTTGGCGCCATCTAGCACCTGAGTATAGCAAGTACTCCCCCACCCCCCACATCCTCGGGTCACTTGCCTTGGGTTTATAAATAGCCCACGCCTACCAGCCCCGTCAGTTCATGAATAACCACTGCAAGCGGGGAGGCGGGAGGGTGACGAGATTTGGTGAGAGGATACCACTCGAAGAAGAATCATTAGACAAAACAAAAAAACAAAAAAAAACCTTACCTTTTCTTCTTCGTTATCCTCTCACCAAGTCCCACTATAGGTAGACTCAAACAATACCCTGGAGGCGGGTTGTAGTAGCCAGTCTTAAATGTTTATTAGGAAAACGATGAAAACCATACCAATAAGTCAAATCTGGCATTGGACCGAGCAGCCAGATCTACAGCATAAAATTTAACAAAGAAACTGGAAACTCCACGTGACTGCCTTATATCTAGAAGATACATGTCCCGGGGGGGGGGGCCACACAAGAAATATTGTATTTTATATTTCTTATGTTGTAAGCTGCCCTGAGTCTTGAAGGGCTGGAGAAAAACGAATAAACAAAATAAATACAGCTTGGCCACCAGATTGATTCGTGCAGATGAGAACCAACACAGGTGGTTCAAACGCCCATAAAGCAAGCCACATGGCCATCAGCTCGAGAACACGGATATGCAACAAGCACTCTCCTGAGGACCAAATGCCATTTATGGCACTGCCCCGAGTGGACCACCACCACCACCCAACCCAGGCAAGAAGCATCTAACGTTATGAAGAGTGACAGGAGTCATGGATGGAATGGCATCCCTCCACATACATTGTCCTTGACCTGCCACCAGGCTAGGCTGACTAGGACCTCTGCCAGGGCCATCAGCCGAAACCCCAGAAACCTCAGCCACCTGGGGAGCCATAGGCCAAGCCACAACTGCAGTTGTCAGAGACACAAGCACGCCAGGGGCACTGTGAACGTCATTGATGTCATGATCCTCAGCAGTATAGAAAACAAAAAAGGCACAGGACTGCCACAATTGTGGAGCAAGGTTCCAGAACCTGGAACCTGTTCTCTGGGGTAAAGGCCCTGGCCTGAACTGAATCCAGCTGGGCCCTAATGAAATTGCTGGGACAAAGGCAGACTTGGCCTTATTAGAATTCCTATGATGGAGAGAAGGCAACATGCTTCATCCAGTTGCACCTCCGACACTCTTGGTGACCGAACCCGGAAAAGCCAGTTATCCAGACAGATACACAAAAGAGACCCCATCAGTGAAGTGCTACTACTACTGGGGCCAAGCACCTCGTGAATACCTATGGGGAAGTAGAGAACCCAAACAGGAGCACCCTGAACTGGTAATGGCTTTGCTCCAGCATGAAGTGGAGGAATACCGACAATGGACCAGATTAATTAAGATATGGAAATACGCATCTTTCATGTTTAAGGTGGCAAAGACATCCCCTCTCTGGAGGGAAGGGATAATCTGCAACACGGTCACCAAGCAAAACTTGTAATATTTAACATGTTCCGCCCCCAGCTTCTTAGAAACAAGGAATAATGGGAAAGAAAAACCCCTTACTACATGTTGCTTGAGGCAATTGCTCAACACCTTCCTTAGCCCTTGTTCCTCCTGGACCTCACCCCGGAGTGCCACAGCAGACACTGCCTACTGGGGAAGCCTAGCCTGTACCACCCGTTGCCTTGGTCAGGAGACAAACTGTATCCTGTATCCTTCTGTCATTATGGCCCAGACCCACCGGTCTGATGGAATAACCTCCCAACTGCCAGAGAATGACAATAATCAGTCTTTAAAAGGAAATGACCTCTTCGGTGCATTTCAGAGCCTCAAGTCTGGTGCTAAAAATGCTTCTTAGGCATTGCAGGACCTGGTATGGAAGGGATCTGCCTCTGAGCCTGACCCCAGAACACCAAGAGGGGCAAGGATAGCTCACCAGTGGTTTCAAAAACCATGGAGAAAAATAGGGTGACTGTCCCCTAGTTGGAAAAGCCTGTTGCCCCTATAGTCATGGAACCCTCTGTGGCTGAACCCCTGGCCCAGCCTGGGATGTGGAAAGGGCAGCCGCCACCTTCAACCTAACTGATTTGGCTGCGTACCAGTAAGTCTTTATCTGCCGTAGCCCCCGATATGTGGTCGTTGTGACCAGGCCCCTTTATCAAAAGAGGTTCTCCACAACATATTGCGCCTCCATGGCAAGACCCAAAAAGTGTAACCAAGAGTGGCAATTAATAATGAATGCCAGCCACCATACCCCTAACATGGTCACATCTTAACAGACCCAAGCAAGATGTCTGGATAGTTCTAGGCCATCCACTGCTGCTGTCTCCAGCTGTTCCCTAGCCGCATCAGGTAATTCGGGCACTAACAGCTGCACTGTGTCCTATACTGTGTAGTTGAATCGGACCATAAGGGCCAGATAGTTACCCACCCTTATGTCCAGAGGAGCCACAGAGTAGGCCCACCTGCTGAAGGCATCTATGCACTTCCCCTCCCTATTGGGGTGCTGCATTAGGGGAGGGATCCCCTCTTGGATTACTCTGCCACAGCCATAGCGATCAGTGAATTAGGGGCCAGGTGCATGACTAGGAACTCATGCCAGTTCCCCTCATCCTGCCCAATGGGCAGGGACCTGTTCAAAATCTGTGACTAATGTGCTGCATATGCCTAATAGCGCTATAGAAGTTATTGGTAGTAGTATCAGCAGTAGAAGAACTCATGCCCCTCCCCCAGCACTAGGTACACTGAATCATTTTAGGGTCCACCAGTGGCACAGTAGCTGCCTGGCTCCAAATGTCTTTGCCTGCAGGCTCCAAAATCTCCTTCATCAGGGGAAATGCTCTCATTGCCCAATTTCCCCAAGTCTCAAAGAGGTGGTAGGGTTCCTTGGTATCCAGGTTGCTCAAGTACCTCTTCATGGCTACCATACGGACCAACAGGTCCTGAAACGAACAAAGGTCAGTGGCAACAGCGGTAAATGCCCCACCTCCTGAGTTGGAGACATCTCCAGGTCCTGGTCCAGTGGGGCCAATAAGTTGTGCTCCAAAAAGGTCTCTATGGAGCCCACTTGTGCAGGCATGGTGCCTATAGGTTCTGGCTCTCAAGGGTCTACAGGTTGGTACTCCAGACCTTCAGCCTCTGACCAACATCTCAGATGCTGCGCAGCATATGCTGTGTGGAGCAGCACAGCAGAGCCAGCCCCCATGGTGCCGGCACTGATGGTCCTAGTGCTGATGGCAAAACTGTTGAAACAGACATGTCCCTGGCCAGGGTACCTGTCATTGAGGGCAGACAGCGTCAAAGGCTGTACAAGGCCCAGTGACAAAATCAGGGTGGGGGGCTAGGAAGGAACAGATGGTGCCATATGATTCCCATCACTAACCACACTATTACAGGTGTGAGCAGGAACTCCAGTGGGCCTAAGACACCTTGTGTCTCAGTGTTGGGCAGCACCCTGCAGGGATCAATGTAACTGCTGTCCTTGGGAACTTCTGACCCCGATGACATCCTCCCACACCAAACACTCCTTGCGAGAAGACTGGCATGGGTGTGCGCTTGCACTAGTGCTTCTTGCGGCACCGATCCGGCTCAGAGGCAAATGCTCCCAGTACAGAGATGTCTGCATGTGTCACAGCATGGCGAAAGGCACCCCAGTGAGGCAGGAGACGTCCAGGGCTTCCGTGGCTGCAATACTGGCCGTAAGCTCTGTAGCACTCAACTGCTCTGTATTGCAGTCTCATGGCATCTCCCCTGTTGGGACACTGTCAAGAACAGGAATAGATCAAGTCTGTTCATGGCAAGCCTCCAAATCATGTGGCAACAGGACCTGCTCCTGCGTGGACATGGGAGTACCATCAGATGCTCTGCTAGTCAGCAGGCTCTGTCCTTCCAAGTCTGAGGATTGAACCCCCTACATATGCTGCACAGCCCAGTGTTGCGCTTGAGCCTCAGGCAAAGGAGACACTGAGCGTGGGTGTCTGAGTCTGGAATCTTCACTGCACAAAGCATGCAGTGCCTAAAGTCTTTCATAAAGACCATCCAGTGCTACCACCATATAACCAAATCCTACAAAAGTGTGGGGGAAGAACTGACAGGACTGGTAGGCAGGGGCTATTTATACACCATGGAGAAGTGATGTCGGGGTGTGGAAAAAAGAAAAAAGTGCTTGCTATACTCTAAGCTAAGCACTAGATAGCACCAGGTGCATACAGTGGGATTGGGCAAGAGGATAACAAATATATTTTCACTTGGTTCAGTTGAGTGAGGATTTTTTGCCTTCACTGGCAGTGTGGGCAAGTCTCACTTGTTTGAGACACACAGATTTTTCTTTTATAAGATTATTTCCCTGCTATTTCAAGCATCAGTGTGCTCTGGTCACTCCCAATCTCAGCTTTAGCAGATTCTTAATATAGACTAGATATCTTATTGGTGGATTTTTCTGTGTGGGCAATTTGGGTATGGTGAATCCTGAATTGGTGCAAGGCCTGGATTCAATGGCCCTCGAGGTACATTCCAGCCTGTTCCTCTCCTCCTGTTCCAGCATTATGGCAGCAACTGGCATGAGCTCCTCCTGTAGAGGCAGGGCCATCTCTCTTGCCCCAGTTGCATTCCCTACCTCTTCCAACCAGAGTTTCCTGTCTCTGCCACACTTAGTGTAGGCACAGGATGCCAGGAGTAACTGTCTTGTCCTCAAAACACACTTGTCATTCTTTCTTGCTCCTGACATGCACATTCACCCATCCTGCCCTTCATGCTACAGGGCAACCTCCCAAACTAGATTCTCTATAACAATGCCCCAATAAGAATGCCAAACTGGTGCCCCTGCAGATGCTCTATATCCTGCAGTTCGTAAGGCTGCAGATACCAACGCTGGCATCCCTTTCCCACAAGATCCTGATGGGGGAAGGGAGTGTGCAGGATATATAAATCTCCAATAAGGGAGCAGCATACCAGGAAAACATGTAAACCTCTGCTCTCTAGAATGTCTTTTCACTTTAATTCGTCACACAGTTTCTAAATGAGAAATAGTGCCTCTGTCTCTTCACTCGGAAAAAGGGTGCATTTCACACACCACACAGGTTAAGACCCTAGCAAAGACAAGGTAAGGGTAGTTTTAAGATGTCAACCAGTTGTGGTAAATTCAGTATGCTAATAAGGGTTTAATACACAACTCCTAATGAAGTCAAGGCTTTCAACACCTTTAGTATTACTAAAAGCTTTACAATTAGAGCATCAGACAGAACAGGACTTCAACTCCACCATTTCGGAGACAGTGGCAGAGCCAGAGATGAGGAATGCCCTTTCTGGTCTGAATTCATGGGATGAATTTCAATTGGCGACACCTACCAAGGCGACAGATGTGCTGGGCTCTGTTCAAGCCAGAACTTGTGAATTAGATCCCTGCCCATCCGGGCTGGTTAAGACCACCACTTGTGGCCTTAGTCGATGTTGGTTGTGGTGATCAACACCTCCCTTGTGGAGGGTCATATGCCGGAATGCCTCAAAAGGGGCTATGGTCCAGCCATTTCTCAAGAAACCGTGGCTTAACACTGGTGCCCCAGCGAACTATGGGCCAGTCGCTAACCTTCCTTTTTTAAGGAAGGTTACTGAACGGGTCGTGGCCTGTCAGTTGCAGGCACATCTGGATTGCATCAGTTTTCTTGATCCCATGCAGTCTGGCTTTCATCCAGGATACAGCATGGAGGCTGCACTTGTGGCCTTAGTCGATGACCTCCTGGTAAAGGTAGAGTCATAAGACCATGCTGGTTCTACTGGATCTGTGGCTTTTAATACTGTAAATCATGAGCTGTTGGCGACTCGCCTGTGGGACCTGGCAGGGGTGGACCGTACCATTTTACAGTGGTTCCGTTCCTACCTTGCAGATAGAGCTCAGTGGATGGTACTAGGGGGCCGTTCATCGTCCCCTGGGGGCTTCCCGTGTGGGGTCCCGCAGGGTTCCAATCTGTCCCCGCTCCTATTCAATGTATATATGCAGCCGCTTGGGGAGGCTGTGCACAGCTGGGGTGTGTCATCAATATGCCAACACCACCCAGCTGTATCTTTCTTTTTCAACCGATTCAGGCCCTGTTGTCTTAGTGCTGTCCTGGTGTTTGCCTGCTGTGGGGGACTGGATGAGGTCAAGCCAACTGAAATTCCACCTACTAACATCACCTTTGTCTTGTCAGGATGGAGTCAGTGATCGGGGGGTGGGGTGGGGGTCCTCCATTGGTTCCATCTGTGTGCAGCTTGGCGATAACTCCTGGATTCACAACTGCGCCTGGATCAGCTGTGAAGAGGCTCCGCCCATATATCTCAAACTTCAATCTCGCCACTGTCATACATGCTTTCCTCACCTCGAGGTTAGACTACTGTAATGTGCTCTATGTGGGACTGCCCATGGTGACAGTCCAGAAACTGCAACTGGTGCAAAATGCGGGGGCCCGTCTCCTCACAGGGCCAGGGAGTACATTCAAATGGTGCTCCAAGCATTGCACTGTTTGTCAACTGTCTCACAGGTCTGATTCAAGGTGCTGTTTTTGACCTATAAAGACCTATGCAGTCTGGGTCCCGCTTATCTGAGGAACCACCTCACTCTCTGGGTCCCAGGGTAGCCCCTGCGGTCGTCTGGGGGCACCCTCCTGAAGGTCTCGCATTTTCGGCAGGTCCAGACAGACAGAAGGGCATTCTCAACAACTGCTCCATTGCTGTGGAATGCCCTCCAGGTGGCACTCCACCTCAGCCCCAATCTCCTTACTTTCTGCCAGCGTTGTATGGCCTGGCTCTTTTGCCAGGCGTTTGGCAAGGGTAGGGTGGACAGATTGGTTTTGTAGGTTGGGTTTTTATTGTACAGACCTGGATTTTTGAGTTTTCACTGCTGATCTGATTGTATCTAATGTTCTTATTTTTATTGTAGGCTGCCCCAAGTCACCATATGGTGAGAGGCGTGGGGTGGGGTAAAAGTGCACTTTTAAATAAAAACAAACAGACAAACATCCAATTTAAGGATGGTGAGGGGATAATCTCTGGTGGAAACATCCTTGAGATCTTTTGACCTTTACCAGAGTGCCTAACCTACCTGGGCATCTTCTTCGGAGATTTATTTATATTAAAACTTACATGTCACCCCCTCCTACCTCAGGCATCTCGGGGCAGCTAACAACATTTTAAAAACATTCAAAATACACAATAATAAAACTACAATTAAAACAGCCTAAAAAAATCCATACTCACCCACCCTAACCTAACTTGTGCCTCAAGATTTCCACTAGGGGAGGCACCTGCCACCTCCATTAAGTGCCTAAGTTGCATACTGCCCCCAAATGTTTTTGTAGCATAATCTTCAGTACCAGAATTATGGTCATAAGCTAAGAAAGAGTGTCTCTCCCCAAAGCAGAATCCAGTGCTGCACATTTCTTGCTGCCATCACTAACAAAATAATTCTCAGTATGTGTTCCTTTGCATACTAGAGAGAATGGCTGACTTAAATTTTTGTATTAATTTTTTTTACCATGTTTTTGTGGTTTTATTGTTACCAGGGTCCACCTGTATCAACTGTATATTACATTCGTCTCTGATACAAGCGTCATTCGTTATCTTGCACAGCGTAGAAGGGAAGTCCTTCTACTCTGCCTTCATTATGAACAAATCCAGAACTATCTGAAACTAGAGCCATGCAAACACCTCATTTTTTGATTCAACTAGAACACCAGTGCAATAATATTCAGCAAGGTGCATGCTGCTCAAGACCAAGCTTGCTACTTTCACATGTGCAAAATTCCTGCTTTTGGAAATAGCAATGAGCAGATTTAAGCTACATGAACCTCACACTTAAAAATTCGCTTAACGCCATTTTCCCAATGTAAGAAATGGAGAAGTCCCACAGATAACAATATACAATTCAAAAACATTATTTGAAGCTCAATCAAGGAATGTAGCCCCAAAAACATTTCTTCTGCAAGAGAATTACCCCAAGTTTTCTTACTGCTAAGTTTTGACAGTTCTGTAGATGTTAAAAAGTTAGGGTGTTAACAAGTCAATAGCCCACATTGGGTGCATGTCCACCTGCTCGTTTATTAGGTGTTCGCCAGATGTTAGCCCCCACCTGCCACAAGGCCACCATCCACCTGCCACTCGCAGCGGAGTCCAGGGACATCGCGGGCCCACCAGATGGGTGAATCCGGGCCAACGTTCACCCATGTATCCATGTCCTGTCTATTAGGTCGTGTGCAGCTTCCTTGTGTCCAGGTGCGCCACCAACATAGACTCGTGGGCAAAAAGCCTAGAGCACTCCGAGAAGCAACCACTTTTGGCCTCTCTCTCTGTCGCCTTAAAAGCCCAGCGCATCTGCTCCAGCTCCCAGCATGGAAGCTTCGACCCTTGAACATCTCTCCATGCCAGTCTCCACCCCAAAGTCAGCACAGGTCAACACAGACACAGTGACACTTGCAGCTCCAGCTCGACAGCCAGTTTGGAGAACCTGCTTTTGTTTGGTTAAGATTTTTTAACCACACCAACAGTGGAGATCAGCAAGTGAATGCACCTTTGGGGGAGGGGGTTTTCGTGTTTACACAGCTGCATGTTCAAGGCTTCCGCTTATTATTATCCAACTATGCTCTTTGTACAGTGTTGCCAGATGGCCAGGAGAAAGTGGCAGAGGATCAGGAAAATCAGGGGAAAGGATGGGAATTGTATACACAGGAGTGGGTGGGAAGGCACCATGGCAGACAGCAGGCTGGCAGGGGGGGCGGAAGCCAAAATAGCCATCAGGCTTGGAAGCATCAATACCAGCTTTGGGGGGGGGGGGGGG
>QEPC01013339.1:68258-91926 GCA_003113815.1 Sphenodon punctatus | reverse complement strand
GGGGGGGGGGGGGGGAGATCAAGGCTACAAAGTGATAATTTTTATAATTATTTTAGAAGTTATTTCTAAAATAAATGTGTTTCTTCCTTTCTAAAATAGATCATAAAATGGAAAGTGTCTTGCAGCCTTAATAATGATCATCACTATTATTTTGTGTTTACAGGAAGCAGCAGCTCACAGAAGGACTGAACTCATGGAAGATGTGAACCCCTCCAAATAAGCCTGGAGTGTATGATACAGTTTCAAAGCCAAGGGATAAACACAGGCAGTGTCAAGGTCCCCCTGCCCTCTACCCATTCCTCCCCCCGCACCTCAGGAATAATATGGAGCACCCACCCTTTCACTCCTACCTGTCCCTTTGGGTGTAATGTTAGGGGGAGAGGAGGCAGATTCCATTCCCCCATCTTTTGGGTAGGGAGAGACCCATGAACCAACCCCCTCAGGTATCAAGATGCAGAGATCTCCCCAACTTCCTGAAGCTGTAGTGCAGGAGTGGTGAACCTTTCTATCCCTGCCCCCCTCTGGGTCAAATCTGATCTGCTCCAAAACTTCACGGGTCAAGTTGTCCTATGGAGGGTGGTCCTGGCCACAGCAGGAGTACTCCAGCTGGGAGCTGAGGATCTCTGCTATCTGTAGGACAAAGTGATTGGCCATCCTGAACCAGGTCCTGGGGTGCCAGTCAAGATCCCCCTGCCCTCCTCCCCACTCTATCCACCCCAGGCAACCAAGCACTGGCCAGAGGGAGTCAGTCAAGGAGAGAAGGGCAGGGGGACCTTAACTGGCACACCCTGCATTACGCCTCCCTTCTCTGCCCACATTTGGGAAGCAGGGCATGGGCAGGGAGACCTTTATTTATTTATATAAAATGTATATCCCACAGGGCAGCGAACAATATAAAAAAGTAAAATAATAAAACAATTTAAAACCATTAAAAATACACAATACAGGAGGAAAAAGACCCTCCTCCTCCTCCTCCTCCCACCCCTTGCCAAAAGCCTGGCGGAACAGCCAGGTCTTACATAAATGCCGAAATGACAGGAGAGTGGGAGCTAGCCGAGCCTCCTCCGGGAGTGAATTCCACAGCACAGGGGCGACCACCGAAAAAGATCTAATATCAGTGGCCACCCGCCTCGCCCAGGGAATCTCCAAAAAGGCCCCCACGGACTATTTTAAGGGTCACACGGGCACAAGGGGAGTGAGGCGGTCCTGCAGATAAGTAGGGCCCAGGCCGTGAAGGGCTTTAAAGGTTAAAACCAGCACCTTGAACCTGGCTCGGTGCCTTATAGGCAGCCAGTGCAGAGCCCGGAGCACCGGTGTCATGTGCTCCCTGCAACCTGCCCCCGTAAGGACACGGGCCGCAGCATTCTGCACCAGCTGCAGCCTCCGGACCAGCTTCTTGGGCAGCCCCACGTAGAGCATGTTGCAGTAATCCAGCCTTGAGGTGATGAAGGCATGGATGACAGTGGCGAGGTCGGGGTCTGATACGGTCGAAGCCGCCGACAAGATGTAACTGCCGAAACACACTCCCCGTCACAGCCACAACCCGAGATTCCAGGCTGGGATGCTCTTCCTCACGCCTCTTCTCTGCCCACTTTTGGGAACCAGGGCCTGGGAAAGGGGGGCCTGGCAGGCAAGCTCCCCATGTCCCCTTCCATCTCTGCCCACCATAGGCAACCAGGCCCTCCCTTCCTCCTCACAGGCTCTGGCGACCACACACGCACCAGCCTGGACGCCTGGCCTTCCTTGGCCTTCCCCACCAAGTAGGCCCTGGTCAGCGGGAGCCACCCTTGACACCTGAGCTCCTCGCATAATCTTCGCTATGGGGTGGGCATATTATGGTGATTTTTTTTCTATTATTTTCCTATGGTAAGTCCCACTCTTTTCAGACAGGAAGTTCTCAGCTAGTTCTGTTTCTACTACTGCACAACATTAACCAGTTCTTCAAATGCTTTCTACCTGTGTCTTAACTGTCTATCCACTCAATTTGAAAATGCATTGTACTTATAAAAAGGTGCATATAGGCCTGATAAGAACACTAATATTTCACTGGTAAGTGAAGTACTCGTATAATCCTTTAACTTTGTGAACTGTAAAGTTAATTCTACATCCTTTACTGGAAATAAAACCCTTTAATTGTTAATTGTAACTAAAATCAATAAAAGCAATCCTTTACTGTAATTCAAATCCTTTAATCCATGGTGCCTGGATATGGTGGTATGGGATAGTGATAAGCTGCTTTGGGGGGGTTCGAAGGGAAGGGGCCATGCACAAGCACTTGAGCGTGCAGAGGTTTAGGCCCACAGCCAGCGAATCTGCGAATTAGAAACGTCACTGGGTGGGAAAAAGCACGGGGGGCACAAAGGCCCAAGGAGGGAAGATACACCGGGGGGGGAGGGGGGGGAAGCCAGATGGGCCAGAGGAAAACACCGTGAGACAAACCTTTTTAGAGACTTTATTGATGTCACAAAAAGATTGTTAATACAGTTCACCGATGCCCATTAACCTGGCAGTGATGGTGGTTCAGCTAGTCCCAGGGGCACTGGTTTGCCAGAGCTAACTGGCAGGGGTTTCTCTGCCAGTTGGAGCATTCCAAAGGCGTAACCACTTCCTCTCTCCACTCCTGCTTGCACTGATGTGCACATCACATCTGCCTTAGAAGCCCAACGTGCCCATTTTTAAACAGGCGTTTCAGTTCGTCCTGGTTAGCAGTATGTGCCCAATGAGGCTTAATTTTTCCAGAGACTTTCCATCACTGTGGCCAGGATTCAGACAGACAGACAATATGTAGCACCAGTACCGCCGTAGGCAACTGAAGGCACTCGCTCCAAATCCTCCCATCGACACTGAATCGGGCGGGAGCAGAAGGTCCAGGACCAACTGGGCAAGTGCTATTGGAATGAGGCAGTGTTTCACAAGATCTCCCATGAAATGGTGCAGCAAGGATACCACAGGAACATGAACAAGTGCCAGCAGCGGTCCAAGGACTTGTGCCAGGGGGTACAAGGAGATCAGGGATAACAATTTCACCACTGGTTGCAGGAGGCAAATATCCCCCTATTACAAGTTCCTTGACCAGTTCCTCTGTGTTGGAGCCATAGTGGCATTCCACCTCTGCAGCTACGCCTTTGCCACCCACCCTCATTTCCCCAGCATTCAACCCCACAGTGAACCAGGGAAACCATCCATGCCCTCTGCCTTACACTGGCACTGGTCCAGGCACACCTCCCCCTCCACCAGCAAGTCCAACATGCCATCTCAACCTCGACAGGCATGATCTTTCTGCCAAATGGCCCGGCAATGCTAATAGGATTGAGAATGCTATGACCCCGTAGATCCTAAGTAAAGTATTGCTGTTGTTTGGTCCTCCGATTAAAACACTCATTGAGTAAGCTAGGGGTATGTATCTGACTAGTTTATGCCTGTTTGTGGTTTTTGTTTTTGTATTGTATATTGTTGTGTTGTTTGTGAACTAGGACTAAGTGTCATGTCCTGAATAAATGAAATGAGACCTCCACAGGCAGATCCACGGGAGGAGGATGGAGAGAATGTAGCCCCGCTGTTATCTCCACGCAAGCAAGCACACCCAGCTGCATTAAAAACCACCACCATACATTTTTTAAGAAAGGTGGCACTTTACTGTAAAGTTAAACTAAAGTTAATGTTTTCATTGTTTAATAAAGCAGTTATTCCTCTGTCTTCCATGCTTACTTCAGGGAAAGGTGGGAAGTTTGAGTGAGTGGGGGCAGTATGGCACTGCAGGGGGCTGGAAGGGAAGGAGGGTGGCAGGTGCACCAAGAACAGGGGGTGGGTAGTCCTCTGGCAGTACACTTGCACGTGAGGGCAGGGGGACACTGTCACGGGTTGGACATACCCTCTGCCTTCTTGAAGCTGTGTAACTTTTTCCGAAAAGTTTCTGGAGTAATCCTGTAAGCCTCAAGAACTGCCTTTTTGAAAGCATCAAAAGTCAGCACTGGATTCTCCTCCATTTTTCTATTGTAGACCTCTTTTGCTTTCACTGGGAGTTTGGGCAATACTAATTTGAGCCACATTTCTCTGTTCTTGATGAAACACATGACGGACGGTTGTGAAGCAATCATCTATGCATTGATTCCCATCATGTTGTGGAATAAATGGGGCGTAGTCCCGAATTCTACCTCCAGCAATGTTTCCAAAGGGTATTGTGGGCTGGATTCCTACATCTGTCTGCACTTTCAGGAGATCGAGTTGGTGCAGTCTCTGTCTCTTTTCCCGGTCTCTCTCTCTTTCCTCCGCTTGCAGTCTCAGGCGTTCTGTTTCTATCTTTTGCCTATCTTTTTTCTGTTCCCACTGAAGTTTTTTGAACTCCAGGAACTCTCTGCTGATAGTCTGTATCCCATCCTCATCTTCGGAGGAATCGCTCTCCGCCCTTTCATGTGAGGCAGCTGCCTCCTCTCCCTGGTGCTGCTTCATATATTCCTGGAGGGTCTCTCTCATCTGATCTGTAGTAAGTTCAGCTGGGTTTATCCCCCTTTTGTTGCATTCCTCCACAAGCTGTTCTTTTTTCATGCTCTTTAGTCCTTTGATTGTAGGGGTCATTCTCGTGTGTTTTCCTTTTTCTGTCTCTATCCCTGTCTCTATCCCTGAAATCAAGACTCTGTTCCAAGATTTGCTTATTTTCTCTCAGAGCTGAGTTCCAGACGGTCACTGGCACTCTCAGTCTCTGCAGGTATGGGATTTACTCCCCTCAGAGGATTCCCTTCTATTTTCTACACATTGGTTCACAACTGAGCTTAACCCTTCACGTTTTGGGCGCCACTGTCACGGGTTGGCGGTCCGCACCCCCACTTTACTGGGTTTGAGTGACTCAGTTTCCCTCGCTCACAGCCCACTTGAATCAGTTTTCTCTCTGGCTGATTCAATCCTGCAGCAGGGACAACTCCTTTGTCACCCAAGGGTCTGATCCTTCCCATTTACAGACTCTTTAATCTCTGGGGTCCCAAGAGCTTGAAAGTCCTTGTCGCTCACTTGTGTTCCAATGTTAGACACAGACACTTCTTCATAAAGCTAAGTCAGTTTATTAATTTACATAAGCAAGATTGTTGATACAGAGTGGTTACTAGAAATCAAAGGTAAATATAACACATTCCTAATCTACAGTGGTTGAGTTCCTAAATAAGCATCTTACCCTACAAGTTCTGTAAGTTCTGGTTCCTTAGTCATAGATGTAGAATGACTGAGCACTGGTCTCTTAGTTGGTAGAAAGCAAAATCATGCCTCTCAGTCCATAGTTTCCAGCCTTGCTTGCTAGCAGGTTTTAGGATGCAGAAGCAGTTGCTCAAGATGGCTCTGGCCAAGCGAGAGAAAGCTGGCTTAATGGTCCTCGCTTAAGTACCTTTCATGGTCTCTTTGTTTCTCATTCCTGCCTTGGATGAACCTGCAGCCTGTCACGTACACGGAAGGTAACCTGGAAGATCCATTTGCATCTCCATAGGGTTCTGTCTGGCGAGGGTTCCCAAATACACATTCTTTTTATCTCTTTGCATTTCCTGGAATTTCGTCAGTGTCACAGTCCTGATTTTGGGTTTTACAGTTCTCAATTGTAACATTACATTCATGTTGCACCTTTTGCTTTACATATTTACTACACTTGTAGTCTACATGTAGGCCAGTATCACACGTGTTCCTCCGTGACAGACACATGGGGAGGTTATGGAGAATGGCTGTATGGCATAGCAATAAGCCACTTAGGGGTTGGGGTGGGAAGGGAGCAGGGGAAGGAACAGGGTGTGTGGAGAATGGTGGTATGGCATAGCAAAAAGCAACTTTGGGGGCTGGGAGTGGGAAGCAGGGCCGTGGAGAATGGTGGTATGACAGTGATGAGCCGCTTAGGGGGTGGGTGTTGGAAGAATTTGCATTTGAGTGGGGGGCACAAGGAGGGAACGTATGCCATCCTGGTGGGGGAAGAGGGCTGGATGGGTCAAAGGAAAACAAACAGACGAATACAAGTCTTTAAACATTTTTTAAAGATAAAACACTAGATTTGTAAAGATTTAAACATTATTAAAAAGATATTTATGATCTGTAAACGGTCACTTAAGGCTGGGTGTTGGGGCTAGTAATGAGTTTGATATATATATAGTCAGAAAAATCAGCACTGGCTTCCCGGAGTTGGCTAGAGAACCCCCCCACCAGTCTCACAGATATTGCGGAGAACACAGGGAAGCAGTCTCCAACTGGAATTCAGTCCTAGCAGCTATTGCCTTCCAGTGCCATTTTAAAAGCTCACTGAACAAAAAGCAGGTGGAACTGAGGAGCCAGTTGAAATGCCTTTGCTCCAGAGTGTGGGAAACGCTTGCAGGCCTTCATGAGCCAGGGCTTCAGTGGGTAGGCAGGGTACCCCAGAACAGGCCTCACGAGGACCCCCCAAAGCACACTTCAGTGCTGCATCCAGTCCCCAGTGTACATATACCAAAAGAAGGGGGACAGGTGGAAGATGTGGGCATCAGAGTTCTTCCTGGACTACACGGTCAGCACATCCACAAACTGGGTACAGTAGTCCACTACGGTCTGAAGAACGACAGAGAAAAAAACCCTTCCGGTCCAGGTAGCTGTCTTTGCTTTAGGGTGGGCAGGTGGCAATACAGCTCCTATCAATTGCTCAAATACAGTTCGGGAACCTCTCCCGCCAAAAGCCCTCCATTACCTCCATAGGGTCAGCCAACTGCACCACCCAGTCCAGCAGCACTTTAACTATCATGGTGCAAACTCCAACAAGGATGGCGCCCCCGTAGTGTTTCCAACACTGAATTGCTGGGCGACAGAGCAGGAATCTGGAGCAGCGACCTTCCAGATTGTGTTGGCCACACACTTCTCCATGGGGCTGGGTGAGCACATCACCATGCTCCATTTCTCCAGTCACACCCGGAGGATCTCTACCAACTGAAGGACAAGGCACCGGGGCATCCTAAAGTTAGAGATCCATTCACCATTTCGCCAAGACAGCAGCATGTTCTCCCGCCAGTCTGAGCTTTTTGCCTTGACCTACACAAGCAGTGGGTATAGCCAGGCACAGGTCATTATTGACTAAAGCTGTGTCTCCTGACAGGTAACTGTCAGTACACATCAGCTCCGATCGATCATGGCCTGTCGTTGAAGCAACACAAGTCTACTGTGCTAAAACAGGAACCACCTCCACAATGTGGTGCGTCCACTAATACGGCCACAGTTCTTGCAAAAGCCCATCTCTGCCTTGCAATCTTATGAACATTCGGATCTACTGGATCACTCTCAGGTTCTGCTCAGCAGCAAAAATGAAGGCCTGGAGCACGATACTGAGCACCCAGACATTCTCCAGATCCATTGCCACATCCATGACTTCTGCAGGTCACACACACCAAATAATTTGAACTGCTTAATGAGCTGGATGGCTGCCTAGGTAGGCTTGGCTGCACACATGAGAAGTTATTGGCCACTATTAGTCATTTGTTCTCTCACAGTGAGAACAGCCTAAAAGAAACAGCTGAGGAGGCTTTTCCTTTGCACAGATCGCTGCAGGAAGGGAGGGTTGGTAGGTGGAGCACAGCAGAGAACACCTGTCCATCTGTTAGGTTTGTTGGGCTAAACCTGCGAGTGGGAGGCAAGTGGGGGCTGCACCCATGCACATGAAATGCACGAAGGGGCTGCCCGTTTATTAGGTTGTACACGTTAAACATGCAGCTGCATAGACTGAACATGGACTCCAGCAGGGTTTCGTCTCATTCTGTTCTCACCCTTATTTAAAACAATCCCTGCCCCCCAAAGTTTTAAGAATACTGGGTGAGAAGAGACCCAAAGAAGCTGGCTCATGTTTTTCTGTCACTGAAGGACAATAAGATTCCTATAGCACCCACAGTAGTCCTTAAAAGCTTCAGACTCTACAGATTCAATACTGTGCAAGGCGGCTATTCAGATGGTTCTTCAACAGCCTAAGTTGTTACAGAGGATTAGGTGTTCAGGTGAGCAATAAGCAAAGAGATTAATTCGGTTATCACCTCGCATGATTTTGCTTTGACATTTTACTAAACTCTATAAAAATCCAAGGCCACTTTCACACCTGCATGACCAGGTCCTTAGAAGCTCAGGAGAGAGGATGTACATGCAAATCAGGCATGTCTGTTCAGGTATGAATGCCCCAAGGTGGGAAACTGCAGCTTTTGTTAGTGTTTACGAAAGGCGATTGACCAGCTCAGTCAATCGCCTTTGTAAACATGCATAAAGGCTTTGATCACCCACCTTGGGGCATTCACACCTGAACGAAGACACACGTCCCCTCTCCTGAGCTTCTAAGGACCCAGTTGAGCAGGTGCGAAAGTGCGCCCAGTTTCCACTTGGTGATGAGAGGCAGATATTTCACCCTGCTGCAGTTTAGAATAATACACAGAAAAGTCATTTTAAAAACAGCTTCTATTTAGCAATCAAGTAAATTGGTCAGTGATGCTTTATGGAAGGAGAATACACTTTGTAGAAGATGCGACTATTTATGGATCAGTTAGCATCAAGTGCACTATTGGAGGAAATGTAAAGTAGGCTACACAACAGCTCAAATCCTAAGAAAGATTCTAGGAAGATGTTTTTACAGAAGAGTTACAATTAAAGCAATGCAGACGAAGAGATGAAACAACCTGTTTCAAGTGCTTGCATTATGAAATAGATAGCAATTTAGAAGCTGAAGAAGTTAAGAATTCCCCATTAAGTTGTTTTAACATGGTTGAATATGCTGAAAAGAATCAGCTGCTTCAAAGCACTGTCCATGGAAACTCAGAGCAACTTTACAGAAGTGCTGTCTGGAGAATGACTGTAGTAAGTGGTTCTGCAACAGCATTAAAACTTCCAACGTGCAGAGTTTTGTTTCTAGAGCTGAATATTTGAAACTTATATGCACATTAGATTTACTATGCCCCTGCACAACTACTCACCAATCAGTTTCCAAAAAGCACCATTCAAACCCCTCCACAACCATAGGCCTTCAATCTTTGCAACAGTGCTTCTCCTGCAGCGGAACAGAGTACTACTTAAAACCAATGTAAACAAAAGGGAGACTCTTAAGCTCTTCACATATCAGGTTCATCATTTTTACTTGGAATTATGTCTCACACACTATAGACCAAGAGGATTGGTTCAGACTAATTCTGGACAAGTACATTATCCATGAAGCAAATCTTATTAGCCAGCTGCAATTGTGGATATTTTGCTATACTATACAGTTTCCCAGTCTCACCCACTTCTCATTGCTGTCACTTTTGCTTTTTCACAGTGTTTAAAATCCGAGATTGTGCCAAGTATAAAAAGCCACAATACCAAAATTCTCATTCAAGTGGTATTTTAGACAGTTTCAGACATTAATGTGGCTGACTCCATGCAAGTTTACATCCTTACTGTGTCAATTCACCTCATTCTCAACCAGCAATCTCCATTTCCTGAAGTTTTAGATAGCTTCCACAAAGCTCTGCTAATATAATCACTTGTGACCTGCAGCAACCTTTATTCTATTCCATTCATAATACTGATGTTTTCATTTTTAGTCTGTACGATCTATACAAGTGGTGGAGAACCTCCAGCCCACAGCCTTTTTGCAGCATGTCGCCAGTCACCAAATGGCCCCCTTTTATCATTCAAAACAGCCTCACAGCTGCACTCCACAACCCATCAGCTGTTGACAGGCACGGAGTGCTTCTGGGGTGATGTCATGCTCCCTATGCAGGTGGCCACACTTCTCCCTCTGTAGAATGCTCCAACCCAAGAAACTCTTCAGGGTGGGGGAGGGTTCCCCACACTTGGATCTATACTTTTAAATTAAGCCAACCAATCTCAGATCTACAGCAACGTGGCTGGTGAAACCCTCAAATATCCAAATTGCATTTCCAGTCTACTACAAAGTAAAAACAGTAATGCTTCACAGCACTAATGCTTGAGATTTATTTCACTTGCTCCTGCTTGGGAAAATACAAAAGAGAGTTAACATTTGTACCTGTGTTCTTTGTGTTCCAATAACTGACAGTCTCTGCATGTCAGTCTGTCACAGGTTTCACAGAAAAGTTTTAACTGTTCTTGTTTGTGGACAGGACAGAAAACTGGACGTTGACCGGATACTCCCACAGCCTCTGTTTTTAAAGACAAACCATTTTTGTATTTTAAAATAAAGCTAGAGACAGTCTGAAGAGCAAAATCTCTATGCCAAGTAAGGTTTCACAGATCTGGCATGGCCAGTTTCAATTCCATGTTTGCATAAGTCAGTGCATGTTACTGTAAAATATATACTTGTTAACGTACTTAGTCTCAGGAGATTTATCAAGAATGTTCCCAGAATTTTTGATAAGCAAGAAGTTACTCTCCTCCACTTCCCCATAAAAAAAATTAGACACAGGCTTCTATAGGATTGACAAAGCTTCAATAATGTTGACAGCAACCCCAAATCAAAATTTCTTAAACCATTAAGCCATGCATACTTTCACCCTAACAGTGCATCACTAACTGAAGGTGCAGGTGCTGCTCAAGTTTATGCTCTATCAATATGTAGCCATTTTCTAAGTTATCATGCCAAAATAATGACATATCAATAGGCCACAGCAACTAAGCATTACTGTTAAATCAATTTGATTCTTAGTGAATACTTTCACCACAAACCACTTACTCCAGAGTAGTCTAGGCTTCAATGGGACTACTCTGGAGTAACTGGTTTGGGGATCCAAGCCGGTTTGAATTTCCACTGGGCTTGGGCATGGCAACTTTACATACAACGGAGCAGATAAAAGCCTAACCTTTTTCTGAGTTTCCAATTTGCGTGTAAACTTTTTGAAAAAGCTTGGAAGAAAAAAACCTAGTCTCTGGCAGAGTAAGTGGTTAATGTTTAGAACACAAGTAGCCAGTGGATGTTGCCCTGTATTAACAATTGTGTTCCAAAACCCATTTAGATGCAGACAGAGGACAGGGCAGTGTCAACATAGCTTTGAATGTAATACCAAAGCAACATGAAGATGCCTTTAAAACCATATTTCATGCAACTCAATACACTCAAGACACATAAGGAATGATTTTCAATTTTATTACAGGTAATATGGATTCTTTCATTAAGTTACCAAAATGACTTAATTCCTCAGGTTTCCGTCTTTTATAAAGCCAACAAAAATGAGTTTGCTTTTTAGGAAAGGGTGAGTTACTGTAACAACAATCTGAGTGAAGGATTAAGGAGAACATTGTTTTGATATTTGAAAGTGTAGAAGGGTAAAGTATGTCTGCACTGTTAAGAATAAAAGAATTAAAGACAAAGTTAAGATATCTACACTCCATGCTGTTGAGAGTAACCTATCATGATTATTTTTGCGCACAGAACGCCACCTTGTGGGATTCAGCTGTTAAAAGATGTATCCACGTAAGAGCTTAAGAATAAATGACAATATAAATCAGGAGCCAAAACATCACATCAAAACTTATTTTGACAACATGCACATTTTTCAATTAACCAGTCTTCCAATAGGTTCTGTTCACAAGAATGATGTCTAGTGACTGGCCACTTGGGTTTAACCAGCACAGTCCAAGTTTTTGTTTTATGCCTTTAAGCAGTACAGTTGCAAATAAATCCCACAAAGTGTGAATAAATGTAGTGTTGCTTTATACACCCCGAACTCTACAAAGGTGTGACTTGCCCCATTTTAAAGGGTTGTGAACTCTGAAGACGAATGACAACATGCTGGAACTACATTTAAAGTAATTAGACAGGCACAGTAGTACCTGTATAGTAAAGGCATCTAGCACTCTCCGTTAGAATGCACAAACATTCTATTTATCAAAAAATCAATGATTTATGGAATTATAAGATTTTGCATAGAGGATCTTGGGTGAGAGGTTGAAGCTGCAAAAGGTTCAGGCAAATGTTGCGTGGAGGCAGCTGCGGTGGCAGCAGAAGTAGCAGGAGAAGGAAGCCAATGGGCGAGTGCGCTAGTTTCTCCCTCCCTCACAAATTCTCCTGTCCCACCCCATCCTCTCCCCAAATCTTCCCCTGACCCCCCCATTGTACCACCATTCCCCTCCCCACCCCCATAGTGTGTGCGCGCACGAGATTAGTGAAAGAGTGATGAGCGAATGAGACACTGATTAGAGTGAGTGTGAGAGAGAGAGAGCCCATGTCCTTGTCTGGGCCTAGGGAGAGTCCCGTGGGGGTTGTTTTGCCTTGCTCCCCCTCTGCAGGATTACATTTGGGGGAGCAAGGCAAAAACCCCAAGGTAGTGCCAGCTGCACACTCAGCATTTTTATGTTTTGACTTATGTGGTTTGGGTTGCACACTGACTCTGACCTGCTGTGGGAGCTTTGTTTGCGTTTGCCCCTGCGCACAATGCAATTTTATGATTGGGGAGGGGGTTCCAGCTTTGCCTTGCCATGTGGTTTGGGGTACTTGGTTTTTTCCTGCACAGTCTGCATTTTTGTGTTTGTGCAGGGGGAGGAAGTTTTGCCTTGCCATGTTGTTTGAGATGCTTCATATGCCGTTGCAGTGCGGACAACAAAGGTGGTTTTCTTTGCTGTCCTCGTTGCATCCGCCAAGTCCCGCCCGGCTGAGCTGTTCCAGGTGGTGAGGGGGCTGGTCAGTCCGGTCTCCCTCCGCCTGGACTTAGAATCAAACGCTCACTGTGATTTGTTTGTGGACTTTTTTGCAGACAAAAATCACTCAAATTCACCACAGTTTTGAAGCAACTTTTTTAGCAAAGAATGGGTCAGAGGCAGTAGAAGTCCTTTCTTGTCCTGTTTTGTGGGATGAGTTTCAGGCTGTGCTGCCCTCAGATACAGGGGATGCTCTTGGGACTGTTCGAGCCACTTATTGTGAATTAGATCCATGCCCGTCCTGGCTGGTTAAGGCTAGCCAGGAGACATTGGGGCCGTTGCTACCGGGGATAGTCAATGCCTCCCTTGGGGTGGGCAGGGTGCTGGACTGCCTCAAGGAGATGGTGCTGTGGCCCCTGCTCAAGAAGCCATCTTTGGATGCTGGCACCCTGGTCAGCTAACGGCCAGTCTCTAACCTTCCCTTTTTAGGGAAGGTTATTGAACGGGTGGTGGATCGGCAGCTTCAGGGGCATTTGGACCAGGTCAATTTTCTTGATCCCTCGCAGTTGTGCTTTCGTCCGGGTTATGGCACGGGTTATGGCCAATTTACTGTAACCAAGCCAAGAATGCGTACCTGAGTTCTCGCATCCTCATGAATGTCGCATCCCTTTACTCTCCGTCTGTTCCCCCTTCCCAGTCTACCCTCCCCGTCTTTAGATTGTAAGCTCTCAGGCAGGGACCATGTCTGTCTTGTCTTCTGTAAAGCGCCAGGTACATCACTGGCGCTATAGAACGGCTTATAATATAATATAAGATGGAGGTAATGGTTGTGGGGAAGGCCAAGAGAGTGATGGCCCCCATCATTGATGGGGTCCGTCCTCCCTTGATTTCGCAGGTCCGGAGTCTGGGGGTGCTCTTGGACCCACAGTTCAGCCTGGATGCCCCGGTGAAGGGGGCATTTCACCAGTTACATCTGGTGCGTCTGTTTAGGCCATATGTCTCAGACTAGGATCTGGCCACAAACATCCATGCTTTTATTACATTGAGACTGGATTATTGCAACACACTCTACGTGGGGCTACCCTTGGGGCTGGTTCGGAAGCTGCAGCTGGTGCAGAATGTGGCAGCCCATCTCCTGACTGGGACGGGCCGACGCAAGCACATTACACCAGTGCTTCGCTCTCTGCACTGGCTGCCAATAGCTTTCCGGGCCCAATTTAAGATGTTGACCTTAAAGTCCTAAACAGCTTGGACCCCCACCTACCTGCAAGATCACCTCACCCTCCGGGTCCTGGATTGGCCCCTGCGGTCGGCCAGGGGCATCCTCCTCGGGGTCCCCCGGGTTTCCACTATGAGGAGGGCGCTCTCTGTAGTCGCACCGCAGTTGCGGTACTCCCTCCCATTGGAGGTCCACTTGATTACTGACCTCCCCTCTTTCCGTAGAAAATGTAAGACCTGGCTTTTCCGCCAGGCCTTTCCCGAGGGAGATGGAGTGGGTGGGGATGGGTTATATACGGTTTTAATTGTAGTTTATTATTGTATATTTTAATATGTTTTTAAATGTTGTGAGCTGCCCCAAGATGCCTGAGGCAGGAAGGAACGGCATATAAAAGTTTTAGTATAAATAAATTAAATAAATAAAAATAAAAGTTTGGTCTACACAAGTTATGCAAATTAGGGTGGACTAGGCAAATTAGAGGCAGGTTCATGCATAGGGCTGGGGCTATGGGTGGGGATTGAGGGACAGCAGCAGAGCTGGGGAGGGAGCTTAAGGCTGGAAGAGCAGGGCACCAGGTGGGGAGAGGGCCAGCAGGAGAGGTGTGGAGAGCTCAGGGGGGGAGGAGCAGGGGCCAAGGGTGGGATTTGAACGGCAGAGGGAGACTTGCAGGGCCTGTGGATAGGGATGGAGGGGCAGCAGGGTAGCTTGGGAAGAGCTCAGGGCTGTGGGTATGGACTGAGGGGCACTGGCAGAGCTGGGAGGTGGTCAGGGGTGGATGAGGAGAGTCCACAGGTGTTGATCGAAAGGCAGTGGCAGAGCTGGGGAGGAGCTCAGGTTGGGGGATCAGGGGCCGCAGTGGGGACTGAGGGACAGCAGCAGAGTTTAGAAAAGGTCAGGCCTGGGGGAGCAGGGGATGTGGATGGAGACTAAGGAGTAGCAGCAAACGTAGTGAACAGGATGCAGATGGGGACTGAGGGGCAGCAGAAGACCTGTTGCAGCAGCATGAGCAGGGTGGCTAGGGAGTTAGGTTGCAGGGTGCTCATGCTGATGCAATAGCCTTGCTGCCCCTCAATCCCCACCCACAGCCCCTGCTCTCCCAGGGTCCCCCCGTCCTCCCGCTCTGCCACTGACTCCCCTCCACCCCCACCATTCCCCAGCTTCAATGTTGCCCCCAACCTGTAGAGGAAGAGGATTGGCACTGAAAGACCAATGTAAAGCGTGGAGGCATGGAGCCTAAGTTGGAATCAAACACAATATGCGAGAGTACTGTACAATGTCTTTACTGCTTACAAGTTAAGGCAGAAGCCTTAACTTGCAGTTTCCATCATTTTTAGTGCATAGTTGAATTTGCAAAAGCCTTAACTATTTTTCTAGAATGGAGGTTTTCTGTATTATGGATCAGGAGTACAACCATACTAGTTCTGCACAGTTACCACAGAGCTGTTCATGCAAGCTGACTAAATGCACATGTGAGCAGCAAAAGACAGTCCCCTCAACTTAGTGGTACAGATGACAACAGTAACTTGGAATGTGGACATTGTATAGCAAGTTATGTTCCGTCTTGCTCAGAGTTCCCCCATCATTAGTACGAGCTCTGCTGCAAAACAGATGGTAGGATAGTGGGATCTTAAATCTTGTAGCTCTATCCCTACAGCCCATAATTAAAAGCTTTTCCCAGCCCAGCCATGGAATGGAGTTGGACTTCCCTGAATACACCCTAGCATTTAAAGTCAGACTGGTCACTACGGCTGACAATACAAGGAACAGTAAATTTCTCAAATTAGGGTTTTAGTTAATAACTGAGCCAACATAGAACCCAGCTATTACTCCTTTAGCCATTAGTTACCCTTGCCTAGTGACGTGAAGACCCAAGTATTTGTTGCTAAAAAAACCATGTATGATGTAAGATTCACATGATCAGGATGGTGCTATTAATTTATAATCGGAGCCCCATGGATTCTGTATTTTCCCCATTGGCAGCAATGGTGGAAATGGATTTCCTGCTTATAACCAAACCTTCTGGTCCCATGAAGTGATCTCAAATATATGCACCTTAACATGAAGTAAAACCAGAACATTTTATTTTAGATGAACTTCTTCCACTTCCAGAGTACACTGATGACAGAATACAAAACTATCAGTACATAAAATCCATCATCCCTCATGTGTAAAGTATTTCATTGGTTTGTATTCCTAAAGTAGTTTGTAGCCAACCATCTCACCTGAGGAGACATCCTCTTTCTTTCTGATCATATGATCCTTAGTAAATTTTACTCGCTGATGTGCTTCTATGCACGTTTTGCACAGCCATTCTCCACATTCCACACAAAAACCAACAGCACTTGCATTATCTTCACAACTGGTGCACACCTAAAATGCAGGAAGTAAAGCAGACATTCATTTTGTTCTGAGGTCTTAACCAAAGTAAAGAGTCCAGTGGAAATCGGTTTTAGATGGTAGAATCATGTTATATGCAAAACACACTGAACAGTGCATGAATTGTGGTAAGGAAGATAGAAAGCCATACATACCTGTTCTGATTTCTCATCAGAGCTACTGGGTGCTTCAGACGTATCTTTCACAAAGTAGTTATCCACCAGGTCTATTTGCCTACATTCCTGACGGCAGACTGGGCACCTTATCACACCAACTGCAACATACAAAATGTTTTACATTTCCTTGATTTCAAAAAACAAATCATGTTGCAATCAAGTGTAAATAATCCAAGTAACCAGAACAAACATGCAAAAGATCAAATGCTGCTCAATGCATCGATTCTAGGATCAAGCATCACTTCTGCAAATTACATTGACCCAAACAGTGAGGCTTCGAGAATTTCAGCTTGAACAGCACAGCATGTAATTTAAGCTATATTAAATGCGCTACAGGAGAGAGATTTTTCTTTCAGCTTATTTTACTTTTTGCATTGCTTAGCTACACATCTCCACACCTCAGATGCCTTTCACACAAGCACACTCTAATTTGAATTTCAAAGCACCATAAAGACCAAGTTACCATGCCCTCAGATTCTCTAATTTGAACCTTGTCAAATAGGCACAATTATTCAAGGTTGTATAGCAAAATGTATACTAGCACAAAATACTCTAGGAAGGGGATGAGCAAAGTAATACTATATACAAGTAAGTGTACATGAAGATTTAGCAAAGAAGTAGGGGATAGTTTAATACAGGAGCTGAACGAGCAGTCTAATTTAGAATCTAGGACAACAGCAGTTTGGCACCTATTTAATTTCTCTCTTTATCAGAGTCGGAAAGCCTTTTAACTCCCATGGGCCACTTTGAAAACTTGTACAAGCTCCAAAGAATGCATAGAAGTTGAGGGCAGGGGTGCTTAAGAAATGCACTCTGGAAGACAAGAGTCCAGACCACAGATCTGTGCCATAGATCTGTCCTCTGTTCTTGAATGCATGCCCACATCTCTGCTCCCTTAGCTTGAAGCTCAGTATTTCAGTGCTTGAAGGTAGGAACTGAACCAAGGGGACTGATCCGGGAACAGGAAAGGGGTCACATAAAAGCTAGTCCCAGGTCACATTTAGCCCCTCGGCCTGAGGTTCTTCACCCCTGCCCTTTGCAGCTTGGACAAAATCAAGAAGAATAGCAACTAAGGGTATTAACAAACGAGACTATAGTCCACACAAGATGCCCACTTATTGGGTTTGTACCCTCACTGGCCACCACCCATGCAGACCCTACTCACAGCAAGTCCCAGAGTATACAAAGCCTAACATGTGGGAAAATGCTGGCTAATGCACAACCACATGTCCAGGTCCTGACAATTTGGTTGCATGCAGCCCCGCGTGCATAAGGTTTGCCAACACAATAAAACCGCAGATGACAAGCCTCGAGTGTTCCAAGGAGCCACGACCTCCTACCCCTCTCACTGATGCGCACAGAATGTCCAACTTAAAAAACGCATGTGCGCCAAATTCAGGCATGCGTTGTCCCAGCTCATCCTGGTCTATAGCACATGCCCAACGCTCGCTCTTCAGAACCCTTTGCCTTCTCCAGAGCAAGTTCCAGTCTTTCTATTGCCATGGTCATGGCTCAGGACAGCCACCAGGCAACTATGGCAAGTTAATGCACCTGGGGGCAGCTGTATTTACACAGTTGCATGTTAAAAACTTCCATTTACTGTAATTTAGTTTTCTTTATTTTGTTCACAAGTGTCCAGGAGAGCAGCAGGACACAGCAGCACTGGTATGCGCAAAAAGTGGGTGAGAAGGCACCATGGCAGGCCCGCAGGATTGGCCGGGGGGTGGAGGGAAAGGGAGGGAAAAGCACTATGGTAGGATGGCAGGCAGTTGGTATATTTGGGCAGGAAGGGGCTGAAACACCAGGGCAAGAAGGTGGGAGTGGGGTGGTTTTTAATGTTAAAAATCAAAAGCGTCATAAAGCCTTAATGATGTATAATCACTATTCTCCTCGTGTTTACAGAAGGGGAAACTTATTTAACTGCGCAGTAGCCAAAAATTGGTAAAAGGAAACATGTTGGCTTGGACTACACTCACACCTAAAGAAAACTTGGTGGTAAATTCTAATAATAATTCTGGTGCAGAAGAATTATTCACCACCCGCCCTGGTTTCCCCAATCAACTCCCCAGTCAAAGAACTTAAGTGCTCTCTGCCCTGTGCTTGCACAGGTTAACTCACCCTGGTCCAGGCACACCTCCACCTCTACCAGTCACGTAAACACACCACCACTGAACACTTCTTTGTAACCTCCACCAGTGGATGCGCAGGAGGAAAATGCCCCCCAAAGTCCTGCTACCCCCAAAGAGGACGCGCCCAGCTGCCCCCAAAACAGGAAGGCGGAAGAAGAAAAACAGACATGGGGAAAGCACTTTTTAATAGTTAAAAAGTGCTTAATAGTTGGGGCTGGTGGTCAGAAGCACTTGTCCTTAAGGGAGGAGGGGGCCCATAGTAGCCAGCAAAACACCTGTGCCTTTGTGCTTCTTATTGCCATTCCCAGACCCAGCTAGTCTCAGATTGCAAATAGGGAACATACAAGAAAAAGAAAGGATGGGAAATAGCATGGGTTTGGGGGGGGGGGCGCTCTGGATGGGCCAGAGGACCAAACACGGGAAACATTTCTAAAGGCTTTATTGAACTTTTAAAAATGGATCATTAAAGTGTCACTGACTTGTGCTAGTATGCCAGTTGATGTGCCAGCACAAGGCGTTCCTGATCTCCAGGATTCCTAGTTTTCTCTGTCAGTTTTTGGAGGCAGAAATTACATTAGTTTTCCATGAAAAGCACCAGAATTCCTGTTTTCCTAGAGAAAAAAACACACTGAATCCCAGGTTTTTCTAGAAAATTTCCACCTGCAAAAACTCACTGGCAGAGAAAACTCAGAACCCTGCTGATCTCTCCGGCAATGCACTGCTTCACTCTGTTCAGCTGGTCCCAAAACAGGGGCATTGGCTCATTGTGGGGGAGTGGTTCTGCAACACAGCCTCACTGGCCTCACAGATGTTGCGGAGAACAGAGGCAGATGGAAGAGTGGGAGCCCCAGACAAGATGAAAGAGAGGGATCTGATTGAGACTACAACTTTTCCAGAGGTTTATGCACTTCCTGAAGTAAGAAAGTTGCTAACCGAGGCTGAATCTTCCCTGCGATTTTTCCTCATCACTGCCCTGATGACAGCAAGAGGATACTTGTGGGGCCACTGTGCCTCTATCAGATTGCAAAGCTGAATTTCTACAGGGAAACAAGTGACTCAGGGTACAGGGAATGCGAGTCAACTGATGGAGAGCTTCTTGCCCTATACAAGGTTCGGACAAGTGGAGAATTTCAGAGAACCCTGGCAAATGGAGATGTTTTCCCTCCCAACTGTATGGTGATGCAGAAGATGCTGGAGAGTGGGTACAAAAGGAGCATGTTTGGCTGGGGGTTTTATGCAAGCTGGAAAAAATCCCAATGAAACTATGGGCTACTACCTACCCATGCATCACGGAGAGCCGTGGATGCGAGAAACCGGGCTGAGACGGATTGCTTTCGCTTTCAATTTTCATTATAGATGCTCAAGGAAATATGTGATTTGCTCAATAAAAATCAGTATTCTGTGCACAGCAAAAAGTTGTTTCAAACCGCCAAGTGCTAACAAGTATAAACCCAGGTATGAATTCTCTGAGTGGTCAGGGATAGCAGGGGCTGGAATGCCTCCCAGAGCGATATAGGGTGCCTTCTTCCCATGTTTCAGTATAACCGAGCGTCATAATGGAACAGGATACTGGGAAGAGGAGGCAGGAATCAAGGAATCCTTGACTATTCTGACATAGGTGCTGAAAACACTCTTGCTACAGCTAGCCATTTAATTTTATAAGAGGAATATATTTTTACTTCTTAAACTGACTGCATCCAAGAGTGCTGACACACAATGTGGTCAGCAGGAATTAAACACTTCACATTGTTTAGTTTACAACGGTTGATACATACTAGAATTAGAGGAATAGACGAGTTCACTGAACACTCATTTTTCAGTATAAACACAGTACCAATCATACCTCAGACAGCTTCTGAAAAAGTCCAGCCAAAGCACTTTCCACGAAGCAACCGACACTACATTTACAGAGGTAATAAGGCCATATTGGGTGATGTCACACGAGACAGAGGTTCTTTTTACATAAGATGCTCCCCCCGCATGGACACCCATCATCCACGCGGAGGAGCATCCTGAGTAAATGTGGGGGTGCATGGGTGCGTGCTCCAGCAAATCATGCATTCCCACCCACCCACTGCAAACGGAGCAACCGGTGACAATACAGGTTGATCCGTGCGTGAGGGATGGGTGTGCGCCGATGTGCACCCACCCTCCTCAAACCACCCCCACCCAGCCACGGCTCATTTTAAAAGTGCTCCAGTGGGCAGGCTACCATGCCTTGGGTAGCATTACCCCACTCTGGGCAGCGAGGCCATGCAATGCAGTGCAATGTGGCCGGTGCCCGCCAGATGTTCCCCCTACCCCGGGCAGGGGGGTCACGGAAGAGCAGCTGGCTGCTATGCAACATGTCCTCAGAAAAATTCTGACATGTCATGGAGCACCCTTACCCAACATGGGGTAAGGCTGTCCAAGGTGAGGCAGCTTGTGTGCCTGGGCTGCGCTTGCCCAGTCATGCAAAGCCCTGAATGGCGGGCACTCTCATGCACGGTCATGTCTCAGCTGGGGCAGGATCTCAGTCAGGCCAGGAGAGGGAGGTGGGGCAGGTCTGGGCACCCGCTCACGTAACTGCCACCATGGTTGTGGCAGCAACTTCAGCAGCAGCTGGTTGGTCCAGTTTCCCCGCAACTGCCTGCCTGGCTCTCCGCACTGGCCCCGCAGTGTGGCAGCGGTGGCGATTGACCACCACAAGGCTGCACAGGGATCAGGCCACCACAGCTTATCTGGCTGCACCCACTGAGACAGTTTGATGCAGCTGGGCTTGACTTCTATTTTGCTCCTGAAATATTCACATGAACAGATAGCTAAGCAGACATGATTCAGGAGTAGGAAGAGTACTTCTCAGAAGTCAAGAACTTGTCCTCCCCTTGTTTTTATTTTGAAGTAGCTGTTTGCACAAACACCGAATATGAGGGTTGGTGACCAGAGTTCACTGAAAGTAGTTACTTTGGTTTACTTTTGTTTGTTGGAACATGGCCTAGCAGGACCATATAAAAAAATCAGCTCTTAAAAGCTGAAAATACTGTGGAAAAACGTGAATGTTCAGTGAACTCGTCTATTCATCTAATTATTCAAGTATGTATCAACATTTGTAAACTAAAAGTGAAAGTCCCATTCTTGGATGAAACCAATTTTATTTCCACTGTTCACTTAAACATCAGTGAAAAATAGAGATGTGGAAATATATTGAGCATGCCACACATTACATGCAATTCCCTCTGAAGCAGTTAACACTTCGAACAGCATAGCAATACAATGCATTAATTTTGTAAGCCAGAGTGACTTCTGAGACAAGTAAAAAGCATTATTAGAATCCATGCACTTTGAACGCCAGTTGTGCCAGCTACGACTTAAGTAAAGCAGAAAACTTCTCCATTTAACAGAGCTTCAGCCAATGTCCATGAATGATTTTGGTATTATTTTTTTTTAAATTAGAAGTAAATTCTGCTGTTATTACATTGATCACAGCTACACACACACACACACACACACACACACACACACACACACACACCAGAGGAGAGCTTGAATCAGCAGCTTTTAAATCCTACCAACATTTTAAAAATAAGGTTTTAAATTCATAGTTCTAAGATTCATATTACAAATATCATTTGTAATATTTTCACATTTCCCCAATCTAATATCACCATACCTTAAGCCCTGTATTTTCAACTTATCACCTCACCACATCACTATTTTTCACTCTCTATATCCTTCCCCCCTCAAAAGTATCACCCCCTCATCTTTCAAGAACATGACAATTCTGTCAATGCATATCACATCACTTCACACACACTATTAAAGAAATTACTTATTCACATGCCTTAACGAGTTAATCTACCCATAGTACATCACGCTAATATTAACATTTAAACATCAGATACAGAGTAAAAATCTTCAACACACTGATTAACTCGTTAAGGCATGTGAATAAATTATTAATTTCTTTAATTTTAAAGTGTGAAGCGATGCATCATGCGTTATGACAGAATTGCCATGTTCTTTAAAGAGAAGGGGTGACAATTTTATGGAGGGGAAGGATATAGAGAGGGTGAAAAAGAGTGATGTGGTGATATAATAAGTTGAAAGTATAGGACTTAAGGTATGGTGATATTAGATTGGGGAAATGTGAAAGTATTACAAATGATTAATTCGTCTTAACTATGAACTTAAAACCTTGGTTTTTAAATGTTGGAATTTAATCAGGTTTTTGAAATGCTGTTTTGAGTGGGGAAGAGTGGGGTTCATAGCAAAGGGAAAGGTGTTTGGAGGTTGCTGGGGGAAATGGGTGTGGGGGCTGGGGTGAATGGGGGAGGAAGGGACTGTTTGGGGATTAATGGGGAGACAGGGATGTGAAAGTTTATTTATTTATTTTATTTCATTCCATTTGTTGGCCGCCCCCTCATGCCCACGGCATCTCAGGGCGGCGTACAATATTATAAAACCCAATATAACAATTAAAACAATAATAAATCAACCCCCAGCAATTTTAAAACATCACTAAAAACCACCCCCACCCTCCCCTCCGAAGGCCTGGGCGAACAGCCAAGTCTTACAGACACGTCAAAAAGCCAACAAGCCCGGGGCCAGGCAAGCCTCCTACAGGAGGGAATTCCATAACTGTGGCCCGGCCACCAAGAACGCCCTCTCCATTGTGGCCCCCCGTCTTACACGGCAGACCTCCAGAAAGGCGCCCCCGGTGGACCGAAGTTGAGGGTCAGTGGGGAAGGGGAATTTTCCCCAGTGCACCCTGGCTGGGATGCAAGGAAGCAAGGTCAAAAAGGTTTAACCCACCCTGAGGCAGCTAGATGCACTCTAGTGGATCCAGCCGCCTGGGGACATTTAAATCGGCTTTCCTGCTGCAGTGCACCCCGGCTGGGATGCGTTGGGGCAGGAAAGTGGTGACAGTGATTGAATCCTCCCCCACACAGCCAGTTCTACTCTAGTGGATCTAGCCACCTGGGGGACACTGAAACTGGCTTCCCTGCCCCAGTACATTTCAATTCACCTCCCTGCAGAGCTCCCCCTCCTCCCGACCTCACCTGTTTCCCCCCCCGCTCTCCTCTATCCACCTGGTCCCAGATCACCTGCTCCCCCTCACCCTCCTCCTGTTCAACTAGGACCACAAGACAAGCTACCCCCCCTCAACTCCCGATCTGTCCACCTCCCCCTTCACCCCCCACCAGTCACTTACCCCCACTCAGGTTAACCTGACCCCCCCC
>QEPC01013339.1:53335-67695 GCA_003113815.1 Sphenodon punctatus | reverse complement strand
GGGGGGGGGGGGGGGGGGGGAATTGGGATTAAATGGAAATGCCTTCTCGCCTTAACTAATAGAGTTGCAATCACGCCTCTATAATATAGAGAACCACACTCCTTTTACATTCAACTTTTGATAGCAGGTGTCCCAGAAGCTTTCATGAGCCCTGCTAGGAGGTAGTCAGTTGGAGCACTCAAAAGCATTAACATTGATGTTCATACTAAAAATGCTACAGAAAAACAGCTATATAGCTGAAGTTTAGTTTACCTTAACTAGGCTTGATGGACCATTAGTATGACTCAGCATGGCAGTTCTTATACATGAAGCAGACTGAAGTAGCATGCAACAGCAGGCAGAGTACAATTACACACTTTAAAAATGAGCCTGAATTAGAATATTGCAATCACACACCCAAAGATGTGCAACAGGACAATTGGGTCCCTTACCTTGGGAATTGTCCGTTCTATGGACTCAGTCCGGTTATTTGGACTCTGGGAGGTAAAAAGCAGTACAATTATTCGGCATAAGACGGAACCAATTCAAACAGTGGTATCTCCCAAAGGAGGCCTCGGCAGAATCAAAAGTATCAATTCTGTAATGTCTAGCGAACGTATGGGGAGTTCGCCACGTAGCCGCCCTGCAAAACTCCGACAGGGGAGGCCGGGAACAAAAAGCCCAGTTCGTAGCAGCCCCCCTAGTAGAATGGGCACGGATTCATGGGGGGAGAGTCAATCCCGTAGCCCTATAGGCATCGGCAATGCAAGCTAATATCCAGTGTGAAATGACCGTCTTGGAGGCCCCATTTACCTTAGATCAGGGGTGATAACTGACCAAAAGCCTTGAGGTACGGTGGAAAGCTGCCGTATGCTCAATGTAGATTTTTAGGGTTAGACGGAGGTCAAGAGTGTGCCAGGCTCTTTCATGGCGATGACAAGGGTGTGGGCAAAACAAAGGTAAGATCACTTCCTGAGCAAGGTGAAAAGAAGAGGCCACCTTAGGCAGAAAGGAAGGGTCTGTGAGCAAGATGACAGACTCCTTTCTCAAAGAACACAGTGAAGGGTCTGTGGAAAGGGCCCCAATCTCAGACACCCTTCTAGCGGATGTAATGGCAATAAGGAACGTGACCTTGATCAAAAGGAAGTAAAGGGACACCTCCTGGACGGGTTCGAAGGGAGGACCAGTTAGGGCCTTAAGCACCACATTTAGGTTCCAAGAGGGAAACCTGTGGACGACTGGGGGAAGAGATCTTGCGAGCCACCCTCAAAGACTGTCTGATGTGAGGGTGATCAGAGAGCTGGATTCCACTACAGGAACCCAGGGTGCTATTGATGGCAGCAAGCTGCCGAGCTAAAGCTTTAGGTCTGAGGCCCTTGTCCAGATCCTCTTGTAGGAAGTGCAGGACGTGCGCAATAGAGGGGGACTGGGAAGGAACCCTGTGTGAATGACACCACTTCACAAACACCCTCCAGGTGCACTGGTAGATCTGTCATGTGGACTTGCGTTTCGAAGCGAGCAACATTGCAACAATGGTATCTGAGTACCCCAGGCACCGAAGGGCTAGGGTCTCAGAGCCAAGCCATTAGCTTCAGGAACTGAGGCTGCTGGTAAAGCAGAGAGCCCTGGGACAACAGATCCATCAAGGCAGGGAGGCTCAAATTCTTCCCCGCTGAGGGATGGAGAAGATCCGAAACCAGGGTCTGCGAGGCCAGTAAGGGGCCACCAGGATGACCGCGGCTCTCTGTTGCTTGCACCTGTGTAACACCCTGCTGAGAAGGGGAAACGGGGTGAGGCGTATAGTGTCCCCGGTGGCCATTGTTGGCCGAGTGCATTGTAAGCTTCGGCTAGGGGATGAGGGTCCCAGCTGAAGAAATGGGCAGCTTTGGCGTTGGACGGGGATGCAAAGAGATCAAGAACAGGTTGTTCGTATCGAGAGCCAATGAGTCGGAAGGCCGAGGGACTTTTAGATTGTAAGCCACAGGCAGGGACCGCATCTGACTATGTTCTGTACAGCGCCAGGTTGCAACTGGCGCTTTATAAATGTTTAATAATAAAAATAATAATAAAGCGACAAGACGAGTTTCCACCCAGCACAGGAGGCACGCGGCTTCCGCATGTAGCGAGGGAGAGCTGGATCCCCCGTGGTTGTTGACATATGCCTTGGCGGTCGTGTTGTCGGTGAAGACTATCACGTGGCATCCCGTTACTTGCTGGGAAAAGTGCCGCAGGGCTAGACAGATGGCTTTTAGCTCCAGCCAGTTCATGCTGTGAGAGTGGTCCCTGACCGACCAGGTGCCCTGGGCGGCCTCCGTGTTGAGGTGGGCCCCCGAGCCGAGGAGACTGGCGTCCATAGTGAGTCTCACGTGGTCAGGGTCCATAAGCAGGACTCTGTGTCGGAAGCGAAGAGGGTGTTCCCACCAATTCAGCGAGAGCAGGACATCCGGGCTGACTGAGAGGGAGGCCGGTGTGCCTGATATCAGAAGTGTCTGCCACCGTCGGAGGCACTGCTGTAAAGGGCAGGAGTGAAAACGTGCCCACTGGAGAGGACGAGTACAGGATACCCTAAGACCCATGAGAGACGTCAGTGTGATCAGGGGTGTGCGGGGTCAAGATCGAGCTAGAGTGATTAGGTTCTGGATCTTGTGTTGATGCTGCGGTGGGATGAACACCCTGTTCACGGCAGTGTCGAAGATCACTCCCAGATGTTCCAGTCGCTGAGTGGGAGTGAGGTGGCTCTTGTCTGCATTGATGAGGAAGCCATGGTATGACAGGTACTCAATCGAGCGCTGGAGGTAGCAGAGCACGAGATCCCTTGTAGGAGCCTTGATGAGGAGGTCGTCTAGGTATAGGAAAATGGCGATGCACTCTAGGCAAAGGTTCGCTATAAGTGGTACAAGCACTTTGGTGAACGTCCGAGGAGACGAGGCAAGGCCGAAGGGCAGGGCGCGATGTTTTGGTAGAAAAAGCGGAGCCACCTTCTGTGTGCTGGGAGAATGGGCACGCATAGATAGGCATCCCAGAGGTCCAGAGACAAACCAATCTGGGCTAGGGTGATGGAAGAGAGGGTCTCCATCTTGAATCTTTGTGCTTTTACCACTTTGTTGAGGCGTTTTAGGTTGAGAACTTCCCTCCAGTCCCCATTCTTTTTCTCGACGAGGAAGAGGATGGAGTAAAGACCCATTCCCCTTTCCGGTGTTGGCACGGGTTCTATCGCTCCAATGTGCAGGAGCCTGGAGATCTTGCGCCCCATGGCATCTTGTTTGGCTGGGTCGCGAGAGCAAGGGGAGACGCGGAAAAACTCTCTAGATGTGTATTTGAGTTCGATCGCGTATCCCTTCTGCACTGTTTGCAGGACCCAGGCGTCCGTGGTTGTGCCCTCCTATCTGTTTGAGAACAGCTGGAGGTGGGCGCCAAGGAGGGTAGAGCTTGGGGAACAGGGCTTGGAGAAATCAGGAGTCTTGTTTGCGATTGGGAGACCCGGATCGTTTGGGGTAATGCGTCTGGGTCTGGAATCTGAAAGACCTGGATCCGCATCCTCACTGGTTTGTGCCGCGGGATCGGGAAGTCCAGGTGGTGACAGGTGTAGCAGCTTCGCCTTGGGTCCTGTGAAAAACGCTGAAAGGGGCGAAAAAAGCTTGTAGCAGACTGAACCTGATGAAGCAAGTGCTTTTTCTCCTTGTTCAAAGCCTCCACTAGTGCTTTATCTAGCGCGGAGCCGAATAGCTTGCCACCTTTAAACGTCCTATTCACCAGCAGATTTTTTGCGTATGGGTCCGCCCGCCAAGAGCATAGCCAAAGCCTGCATCTGGCGACTACATTGGTTGCCATCCCTTTGGCCGCCCACGTGACCATGTCCATAGACGAGTCTACTAGAAAGGCGTGCGTCAGGGTCGCGTTATTAGCTAGCTTCCGTGAAAGGGATCCTTACCAAGTTGGTAAGGGGTCCTTACCAAGTTGGAACCATTTCGTAATGGCCCTGGAAACATAGGAGGCTGTAGTAGCCATTAGTAAGATGCTGGTGAGGGCCTCGTAGCTCTTTCTGAGCCCGGTCTCCACCCCCTTGTCGGTGGGGTCCTTGGGCAAAAGATCCCCTTCAGAAGGGAAAACAGATTGGTGAGCTAGGGAGGCCGCTGCGGCATCCACCTGCGGGGTCCTAAAGATCGAGTCATCATGCTTGGAAAGGGCAATTGGGATTCTTACCTGTGAATTGCCCTTCTGTAGCCTTCCAGGGAGTTTATTCGGACTCAGGGAGCGTTCTCCCTCGTGACCACTAGGAGGCAGCACAGACTTTCCACTGGACATGCGTAGGGAGAGCGTGCCCTCGCTTCCCCAGGAATAGCACAGCCGATGAAACTGGAACTGAAAGAACAAGAGAAAACCTTCCCCGAAACTTCGAGGGTTAACAACAACTGAGCCCCATAGAACAGGGGCTGAACCTTCATTAAACTAAGTAGATTATAAGAGAACAGCCCGGGTGAGCCGAATAAACTGCCTGGAAGGCTACAGAAGGGCAATTCACAGGTAAGAATCCCAATTGCCCTTTCTATAGCCTTCAGTCCATTTATTCGGACTCAGGGAGATAACAGAGCAGTACTGTTTATTCGGAAGAGGAGGGACAGCTGAGATCAATTAGTTCCCAGAACCCCCTGAAGGATCCGCCTGCTGAAAGCGGCCTCGGCGGATTGTTGGATGTCAATCTTATAGTGTCGGGTAAAGGTATGTAGGCTTTTCCAAGTAGCAGCCTTGCAAATTTCCGTTATGAGGGCCCTGGAGAGGAACACTGAATTTGTGGCCACACTTCATGTAGAGTGAGCCAGGATAGGATTGGGAGGCTGGAGGCCTTGTAGGCTTCGGCAATACAGGTTGAAATCCAGTCGGCAATCACCGATTTAGATGCCTTCTTGCCCCTGTGACGGGGATGGTAGCTAACCAGAAGGCTAGAGGAACGTCTAAAGGTGGCCGAACGAAGCAGGTATATTTTTAAGGCCCTGCAAACGTCCAGGGTATGCCACAGCCTTTCAAGAGGATGGCGAGGTCGAGGGCAAAAGGAGGGCAGAATTATATCTTGGGAGAGATGGAAGATGGAGGACACCTTTGGGAGAAAGGAAGGATCCAACCGAAGGAAAACTGACTCCTTTCTGAAAGCGCAGAGAGAGGGATCGACGGACAGGGCCCCAGGTTCCGATATACGCCTAGCCGAGGTGATGGCTATGAGGAAAGCCACTTTGATTGATAGGTAGAACAATGAGACCTGATTAAGAGGTTAAAAGGGGGGGCCTGTAAGGGCTTTAAGTACCAGGCTGAGATTCCAGTTAGGGAACCTGTGAACTACAGGAGGGGAGATTCGTCGAGCAGTCCTCATAAATTGCCTGACGTGGGGATGGGAAGACAACCTGGGTTTACGCAATGCCCCTATAATGCTATCAATAGTGGCCAACTGCTTAATGAGGGTGTTGGGGCAGAGACCTCTATCTAATCCCCCCTGGAGGAATAGCAAAACCTGGGCTATCGAAGGAGATTGCGGGGAAATTCGTTTAGACCTGCACCAATCCACAAAAGCTTTCCAGGTGCACTGATATACGAGTCGTGTGGATTTTCGCTTGGCTGCTAGTAGTGTGTGTATCACTGAGTTGGAGTAACCCAACCCCTGAAGGGCTAGGGCCTCAACAGCCAAGCTGTTAGTTTCAGAAACTCCGGTTTCTGGTAGACATGGGGACCCTGCGATAGGAGGTCCTGATTGACCGGGAGGGTGAGAAGGTTTCCGCGTGACAGGCTGAGTAAGTCCGGGAACCACGGTCGGCGGGGCCAAAAGGGGGCTACGACTATTGTCATGACCTGTTGAATCTTGCATTGGTGAATTGTCCGGCTGAGCAGGGGAAACGAAGGGAAGACAAAGGAGACCCTGAGGCCAGAGCTGGCTGAGGGCATCTGTGGCCTCGGACTTGGGGTGAGGGTTCCTGCTGAAGAAGCGAGGCAATTTGTGGTTGGCTGGAGAGGCAAAAAGATCGAGTATCGGAGTGCCAAACGTCTCGATGATTAGTTGGAATGTGGCCGGGCTGAGCAACCACTCTCCCGGGTCCAGGGTCTGTCGGCTCAACCAGTCTGCCTCGATATTATCTGTCCCCTTTATGTGGAGGGCTGACAGGGAGAGCAGATGACGTTCCACCCAAAGAATAAGGCGGGAACCTTCCTTGTGGAGTGTCCTCGACCGATATCCCCCTTGGTGGTTGACATAGGCCATTGCAGTGGTGTTGTCCGTGAAGACGACTACGTGGCAACCCTTCAGGATCGGGAGAAATTTGTGGAGGGCCAATCGAATGGCTCTCAGTTCTAGCCAGTTGATGCTGTGGGAGGCCTCCGTGGGTGACCAAGACCCCTGTGCGAGATTGGAGCCCAGATGGGCTCCCCATCCGGAGAGACTGGCATCTGTTGTCAGAACAATTTTGGTCGGGTCTGTGAGAGGAACCCCGTCTATGAAGCGGGCAGGGTTCTCCCACCAGCTGAAGGATTGCAGAGTGCTGTCCAGTACCGACAGTGTCATTGGGGTGTTGTTGATTATCTGCAGTTGCCACGGGCGGAGCAGCTGCTGAAGGGGGCGTGCATGGAACCGAGCCCATTGCAGGTGCCGGAGATCATGTAACCTAGCAGGGAGGCCAACGACCGGAGGGGGGGTCCGTGGTTGTGAATGCGTGTAAGATATGAGAGTCTTGATCTTGCGTTGTCAGGAGAGCGGGATGAATACTCTGTCTAGTTGTGTGTGGCGTATTACCCCCCAGGTGTTCTAATTACTGGGAGGGGGTTAAGTGGCTCTTGGAGTGATTGATTTGAAAACTGTGGCTCTCCAAGTAAAAAATGATGCATTGCAGATGCTAGTTCCCGTAATGTTGCTCGAACCAGGAAGTCATCCAGGTAGGGGAAGACTGCTATGCCCTCGAGGCGTAGGTTTGCAATAAGTGGAACTACGATCTTTGTAAATGTTCTGGGTGCTGAGGCGAGGCTGAAAGGTAGGGCTCGGTATTGCCAGTGTTGGCTGTTGTAGGCAAAGCGGAGTCAACAGCAGTGAGCTAGTAGAATGGGGACAAGTAGGTATGCATCCTTCAGATCCAGTGAACAGAGCCAGTCGTCCTTCGATATCGCGAGGGTGATGGATGCTAAGGTCTCCATCTTGAATTTCTGGCATCTGATAAATCTGTTGAGTCGTTTCAAATCTAGGACCGCTCTCCAGTCTCCGTTTTTCTTCTGTACAAGAAAAAGAAGTGAATAAAAGCTCTTTCCCTTCTCGTGCCATGGTACTCTTTCTATGGCACCCATCGCTCTCTGCCTGTCTATTTCAGTTCGTATCGCCCTGTGTTTGCTGGGAATGCGCGAGATGGAGGGAAAATGAAGGATTGTTTTGGCATGGACTTGAGCTCTATGGAATAACCTTTTGTTACCGTTTGTATAGCCCAGGAATAGGATACGGTTCGGTTCCACTGCCCAGCGACGCATAGGAGCCTTCCTCCCAACCGACCGAAGTCGGGGGAGGAAGTGGCTGAGGAGTCAGGATTCCTGTCTCCGGGAAGGACAACCGGGACGCTTGGGAAAGGAGGATTGCACAGCTGACCTGTTGGGCTTTGAACCACATCCTCTCTGCCCTCTGCTGGGAGCTCCAGGTATTATACGAGGAGTAGGGTCGCTTGTGGCCCTGGTTAAATCTCTGAAAGGGACAAAAAAGGGTTTTGAAAGATTGCACTTGGTTAAGAGAGTGCTTCTTGTCTTTGTTGGAGGCCTCTGCGAGAGCCTTGTCCAGGGCCAGGCCAAACAGCTTACGTCCCCTGAATCTGCTATTTACTAGCAGGTTCTTGGCGTGTGAGTCAGCCCGCCAGGAGTGGAGCCATAAACGGCGGCGTGCCGCTACGTTAGATGCCATTCCCGTGGTCGCCCAGGTTACCATATCCATGGAAGCATCGATAAGGAAGGCATGGGCGAGTGTGACATTAGCGGTCAACTTGCGGGATAGGGAAGCTGAAATTTCCGGGTCTTTAGCTAGCTTGAACCATTTCATGATGGCTCGAGAAGCGTAGGAAGCAGTAGTGGCCATTTGTAATGTATACGACAAGGCCTCATAGCTTTTGCGCAGTCCAATTTCAATGCCTTTATCAGTGGGGTCCTTAGGGAGGAGGTCCTCTGAGGAGGGGAAGACTGACTGGCGGGCTAGGGAGGCAGCTGCCGCATCCACTTTGGGAGGCTTGAAAATAGAGTCACTCTGTTTAGAGAAGGAGTATAAGGCTTGTTGGATTCTAGATAGCTTAAGCTTTATTAGTGGGTTGTTTCCACTGGGCTTTAATAATTTTTTTGAAGGCTCGATCCAAAATGACCCCTTTTCTACCCTTATTGAGCCTGGGGATGTACTCCCTGTTGGATTCCTCGTCGTCCGAGGACGAATCAGTTTCCCTCTTCTTTTGGGAGCTAGGGGTTATTCTAAGAACCCGCTATGCCCTTCTAAGGAGTTTGGGTCCCTGGTCAGAGGGGAGTTCTCTGCCCACCTCTTTAGGACCTGCTGTAAGGATATCCTCCCATTCGGGGGTGTCCTGGTCCCCAGCTTTAGAGGACTGGTCCTCATCTTCCTCAGATCCCTCCGAGGGCGAGGAGAATCTGGAAGGGGAAGACTTCCCTTTGCTTAGGGTCCTGCACTTCTTGCGCGGGGGCTGGGGTGTAGCTTCCGATTGAGAAGAAGAAGAGCCCAGTGTCACCCTCCTCCGAGGGGGATTCCCCCTGATCACTTTCTGAAGAGGACCCCAACAATAAATCTCAAATGGGGTGACCCTGTGGCTTGCGATGGGCTGTTTACCCTTACAGGCTTTTCTGGAGGCTCCCTTAAAGGAGGCTTTTGGAGGGGGAGATTTGCACTTTTGAGTCCTTTTCTGATTATTTTCAATGCACGCCAGAACCCCCAGCATGGATCTGAGCGCGTCCATTTGGAGTCTCTGGAAGGCCTCCGCAGGATTGTCCCCTCTTACTTGTGAGGAGACAGATGATTCTGCCTCCTCTATCTCCTCCGTTCTTACTGCAGGGCGCCCCTCCATCTCTGTGCCGCGTGGCTCCTCCGTTTGCAGCGCGGGGGCCGCGGCCTGGGCCTGGTGCTCCCTCGTGGTTTCACTTTCGCGCCCAGTGTTTTCCTGGCGGGCTGCGGCGCAGTGGTCAGCCACTCTGCGGATCTTGGCAGTTTCTGCCATCCCCGCTTGTATTTGGGGCCGTTCGTACCCCGGGGGCCGAACGCCACTAGCTGGGTCACCGGGCCGTACCCGGAGGCCAGCACTGGAAAGAGGAGAGCGGCCCGTTCCAAGGGCTCTGTCCTTAGAGAAGAAAGCAGACTGGAGGTCCTAATTAAATAACTAACCCCCTCCTCATAGGGAGAAATGGGGGGCATGAAAGTAATGGAGTGCGGAGCAACCCCACTACACTTCCTAACAGTTCAGAGGCAGACTTTCGACTGGAGAAGCGAGGGCACACTCTCCCTACGCATGCCCAGTGGAAAGTCTGTGCTGCCTCCTAGCGGTCACAAGGGAGAACACTCCCTGAGTCCGAACAAACAGACTGAAGGCTATAAAAAGTCTCATGGCCACATAGTTGATGGATAATAGGACCATCGTTAGCTTTGGACACCACACCACTACCACCCTCTATCAACGAGGGAGAGTTCGGGGAAAGAAAAGGGGACAAAGCATTCTTAGCCGCCACCATTGACCTTTTATCAGAGGTAGGGGAGGAGCAAAAGAATCTCATCCGCGATTTAAAATCTCCAAATTTTTTCAAAAGAGATTCGAACCTATCCAAAAGGTCTCTCTGCCCCTCCAATATAGGTGCTTGAGTAGAAACAGTATGAGGGGGATCCGACCCAGAGATCCTAGGGGGAGCCAGCCCCAGAGTCAGAGGTTAAATTTCCATACTCCCCCCCCCGAATGACAACTCTCCAACTAGGGCAATGGGGGCTCCAAACTAGGGCTCTTGTGAGAAGACAGTCACAGAGCCCTGACAACGGGGGACTGGGCCTACAGCCCTATGCCGGGCTGAGATCATAGGACAGAGGGTGCTAACTGCACTCCCTTCCCCGGCACAGCCACCCATCTCTTGTCCTAACAAGGGTCCTAAGAAGGGGTGCCCAACAGAAGGTAAGTCCACATTAGATGGGACTTTAATACTTGGTACCTGGTGAAAACCAGAGCTGTCCTGCACAGCATCAATCCCCTGAGTTGGAGGGGTACTCCTTGCCATAAGGAACCGTTCTGCATCAATCTGGAATGCTCTAGAGACAAAGACTGCTTTGTCATTCAGCATTACCTGATTACTCAGAATTAACAAAACCCAATTGGGAGAGTCAAAAAGAATTTTCACCATCCGGCGTCCTTAGAGTTAGCAATAACATCAATAGATATGATATTCTGTCTGGTAATAGGTTGATGTATTAAAAGCCGCAATGTTCAGCGACATCAAGTGGAGTGCTCCAGAAGGGAAAGCCACCATTTGTCAAAGGGAGGATCGTAAAAATCAAATTACAGGGGGAGGCCCTAAAAGGCACCACTCTACCTTGGTCCAGTGAACTAAGACCTCCAGAACAGGTGGGTTGCCTCTTTGTTCTCAAGGATTCAACTGCATTAGAAGGCCGAGGACCATTAAAAGGACCTTTTAGGCTAGAGCTAGGGACCGGTTTCCCTTGCCCTCTCACAAAGGAATTAGCACAGCTCATGCCAAGATTNAACTTTTCCAGCAAAAAAACAATAAAACAGGAATTTAAGGCCTGTACAGGTGCAGAGCACCCCGTTGCAGCTCCTACTAGGCTGGAGGCAGACTTTCAACTGGGGAAGCGAGGGAGCAATGTCCCTATGCGTGCCCAGCTGAAAGTTTGGTGCTGCCTCCTGCTGGCCATGTGGTAGATTGCTCCCAGAGTCCGAGTAACTGGACTGAGTCCATAGAACTCAAGACTGCATTGTGATAACACAGGAGTGAAACACAGGGCAGTCAGCAGTTGCACGAACACACTGCTACACGACAAGTTAAACTAAGGAACGCATGTTGAGTTTGAAACAGGAAAGAGTTGAGAGAGTAATTAAAAACTGCCCTTTACTACTAGACCAGCCGCAGGGAGAGGAACAGATGCAGTTGTTTCTTAAATTATGATTGTATGAACCAGTGAGCTGTAGTGAAATTTCTCCTGGCTATGCCTTTAGAAAGATTTATCAATGAAAATTCAGAAAGCACTTTTTCCCCTTCAAGAAAGCAGCAACTTAGGGCTGCTTCCACATAACCATCCACATCCTCTCTACTGACATGTAGAAGCACATGCAAAATCCCACAGCAGGCTTCACGTGCACTACCAGGACATGCGACAACCACCATCCCTCTCATAGTGACCACATGCTCCTTCCAATGGGGGCTGCTATGTGAAGAGCAATCCCAGTCTGCCAGCAGCAGCCCACAGATGATGTTGACAGATTATTATTATTATTATAAACATTTATATAACGCCAGCCATATGCCTGGCGCTGTACAGAACATAGAAAGACGCAATCCCTGCCTGTGGCTTACAATCTAAAAGACGAGGGGAAGACAGGGAGAGGGGACAGTGGGAGAGACAGGATAGACTAAAGGAGATTGCTGTCTGCTGGGGATCCATGTAATCCTGGATATGTTAGTGACTACACTTTATTTTCCAAACTTATATCCCTCCCCGCCCATTAAACTAGCTCGCAGCAGCTAACAAATAATAAAAACCACAGTAAATCATAAACAATAAATACAATATAAAAAAGCAAACAAATCATTTACAGGAAGCATAAAAAAATAATAATCAAACCCTTCCCACCCTAACCCAGTCGCCCCATCCGTCACCAAAAGCCTGGCGGACTACCCAGGTCTTATATTGATGTCGAAAGAGAAGAGGTTCGGGGCCATCCAGGCCTCTGCCGGGAGGGAATTCCACAGCCTCAGTGTGGCCACCAAGAACGCCCTCTCCATAGTCACCCCCTGGGATACTTGGGGAGACTTCAAGAAGAGCGCCCCCAGCTGACCGCAGAGGTCAATTCAGAGTCCAGGGAGTGAGGCAGTCCCGTAGATAGATGGAGCCCAGGCTGTTTAGGGTTTTATAGGTAAGTAACAGCACCTTGAATCGGGCTTGGAAGACTAAAGGCAGCCAGTGCAGAGAACAGAGCACTGGTGTAATGTGTTCTCAACGGCCCATCGCCTTAAGGAGACAGGCCGCTGCATTCTGCACCAGCTGTAGTCTCCGAACCATCACCACGGGTAGCCCCACATACAGTGCGTTACAGTAGTCCAGTCTTGAGGTGATGAAAGCATGGATGATAGTGGCCAGGCCAGAGTCCGAGACAAACGGTCAAAGACGCTGAACCAGATGTAACTGGTGAAAAGCACTCCTCGTCACACCCTCCACTGGACATCCAGGCAGAGCCAGGAATCGAGAACCCACAGACTACGAACCTGGGGAACCAGTGGGGGGGCAAACTCCCTCAATGATGGGGGACGCCAACCCCATCACCTTCACCACTAGCATCACCTCCATCTTGTCAGGATTCAGCTTCAGTCAGCTTGCCCTCATCCAGTCCCCACAGTTGCCAGACACTGGGTAAGCACAAAGACTGCCAAGTTCGGGTTGGATGAAAATGAGAGGTAGAGTTGGGTGTCATCAGCATATTGACAACACTGAATGCCAAGCCTTCTCACGACCTCGCCCAACAGCTGCATATACACGTTGAACAGGAGAGGGGACAGAATTGAACCTTGCGGGACTCCACACAAGAGGTCTTGGGGAGATGAATAATGATCCCCAGGTACCACTCACCAAGTTCTTCCAACCAGGAAAGAGCGGAACCATTCAAGAACAATCCTGCCCATCCCAGCATGGTCCGGCAACTAAGTCACCAACACTGCATGGTCAACAGTATCAAAAGCAGCCGACAGATCTAATAGAATCAGTAGGGTCGAGCAACCCTGATCCAATTCACGGCGGAGGTCATCGACCAAAGCCACAAGTGCAGTCTCGGTGCCATAACCCAGACGAAAGCGGCACTGTGAAGGATCCAGAAAACCAATATGGTCCAGATGCTCCTGAAGCGGTCAAGCCCCAACCCATTCAATAACCTTCCCTAAGTGAAGCTTAGAGACGGCGGATAACTGGCAAGGGATATTATTATTATTAGCAAGCATTTTTATATAGCACCAGCAGTGTACCTGGCGCTTTACAAATTAATTGAATAGACATGGTCCCTGCCCTAGGGCTTACAATTCAGTCAAGAGATGGTTTCTTGAGCAGAGGCCATACCACCACTTCTTTAAGGCAGCTCAGCACTCTGCCCTCCCGAAGGGAGGCATGGATCACCCCCACCAGGAACGGCCCCAGCGTCTCCCGGCTGGCCTTGACCAGCCAGGACAGGCACAGGTCCAGTTCACAAGAAGTGACTCTCACCGCCCCAAGAACATCCTCCGCATCAGTGCGTGACACCCACGGAATCTGACACTGAGGGAGCGGATGCTTAGGAGCCGTCTGGTCAATGGCCTCAGTCAGCAAAATGTTCCAAAGAGCAACAAGGTCATCGAGCGAACAGCTGTCAAGATCAGAGGGTAACTCCCCAAGAACATTGCGGAACATTTCGGGCTCCATTAGTCTTCAGGGGCGAACCAGCCAAACTGGTTCTGCACCTCTCTGGGGGCAGATATGTGCCAGGAGACAAGCCTGTAGAAGTAATGATCCATTCATGACAAGAGCACTGCTAACACCTCCCCCACCAACGGATTCCCTGCCTCAAAGCCGGTGCAGAAAATCAGATCAAGGGTGTGCCCGCCATCATGCATTGGCCAATAATCATTTGAGACAGGTCCATGGTTACCATGAACTCATGCTCCACCCCACCTAGGCTGGTGTTGACATGAATATTGAAATCCCCCAAGACCGTCTGGGAATCGCAATACCACCTGACACCAGCTCCGCTAGAGCATGTAGGGATGCTGTCATACAGGTAGGTGCACGGTATACCAGCAGCACTCCCAATCTGTCTCCTGCCAAATCAATAACAAGATGGAGACCCTCAATACCTGACATAAGTTGCACCGGATACCTCCTAACAGACCATGAATCCTGAAAAACAATGGCTACATCGCCCCACCAACTGTGGCTGATGCTGCACCGAGTACCCAGATGGAACAAGGCCAACCAAAATAGGTCCTGACTCAGTGTCCAGCCAGGACTCTGTGATACACATGAGGTCAGCTGCATTGTCCAGGATCAGTTCCTGGACAGCTGTTGCTTTATTGACCACTGACCTCACGTTTAACAGCATCAGGGGGGCCCTGACCACAAGCCACATCATCTGCTTTGGGGGGGGGGG
>QEPC01013339.1:22807-53327 GCA_003113815.1 Sphenodon punctatus | reverse complement strand
TTCCACAGCCTCAGTGTGGCCACCAAGAACGCCCTCTCCATAGTCACCCCCTGGGATACTTGGGGAGACTTCAAGAAGAGCGCCCCCAGCTGACCGCAGAGGTCAATTCAGAGTCCAGGGAGTGAGGCAGTCCCGTAGATAGATGGAGCCCAGGCTGTTTAGGGTTTTATAGGTAAGTAACAGCACCTTGAATCGGGCTTGGAAGACTAAAGGCAGCCAGTGCAGAGAACAGAGCACTGGTGTAATGTGTTCTCAACGGCCCATCGCCTTAAGGAGACAGGCCGCTGCATTCTGCACCAGCTGTAGTCTCCGAACCATCACCACGGGTAGCCCCACATACAGTGCGTTACAGTAGTCCAGTCTTGAGGTGATGAAAGCATGGATGATAGTGGCCAGGCCAGAGTCCGAGACAAACGGTCAAAGACGCTGAACCAGATGTAACTGGTGAAAAGCACTCCTCGTCACACCCTCCACTGGACATCCAGGCAGAGCCAGGAATCGAGAACCCACAGACTACGAACCTGGGGAACCAGTGGGGGGGCAAACTCCCTCAATGATGGGGGACGCCAACCCCATCACCTTCACCACTAGCATCACCTCCATCTTGTCAGGATTCAGCTTCAGTCAGCTTGCCCTCATCCAGTCCCCACAGTTGCCAGACACTGGGTAAGCACAAAGACTGCCAAGTTCGGGTTGGATGAAAATGAGAGGTAGAGTTGGGTGTCATCAGCATATTGACAACACTGAATGCCAAGCCTTCTCACGACCTCGCCCAACAGCTGCATATACACGTTGAACAGGAGAGGGGACAGAATTGAACCTTGCGGGACTCCACACAAGAGGTCTTGGGGAGATGAATAATGATCCCCAGGTACCACTCACCAAGTTCTTCCAACCAGGAAAGAGCGGAACCATTCAAGAACAATCCTGCCCATCCCAGCATGGTCCGGCAACTAAGTCACCAACACTGCATGGTCAACAGTATCAAAAGCAGCCGACAGATCTAATAGAATCAGTAGGGTCGAGCAACCCTGATCCAATTCACGGCGGAGGTCATCGACCAAAGCCACAAGTGCAGTCTCGGTGCCATAACCCAGACGAAAGCGGCACTGTGAAGGATCCAGAAAACCAATATGGTCCAGATGCTCCTGAAGCGGTCAAGCCCCAACCCATTCAATAACCTTCCCTAAGTGAAGCTTAGAGACGGCGGATAACTGGCAAGGGATATTATTATTATTAGCAAGCATTTTTATATAGCACCAGCAGTGTACCTGGCGCTTTACAAATTAATTGAATAGACATGGTCCCTGCCCTAGGGCTTACAATTCAGTCAAGAGATGGTTTCTTGAGCAGAGGCCATACCACCACTTCTTTAAGGCAGCTCAGCACTCTGCCCTCCCGAAGGGAGGCATGGATCACCCCCACCAGGAACGGCCCCAGCGTCTCCCGGCTGGCCTTGACCAGCCAGGACAGGCACAGGTCCAGTTCACAAGAAGTGACTCTCACCGCCCCAAGAACATCCTCCGCATCAGTGGGCGACACCCACGGAATCGGACACTGAGGGAGCGGATGCTTAGGAGCCGTCTGGTCAATGGCCTCAGTCAGCAAAATGTTCCAAAGAGCAACAAGGTCATCGAGCGAACAGCTGTCAAGATCAGAGGGTAACTCCCCAAGAACATTGCGGAACATTTCGGGCTCCATTAGTCTTCAGGGGCGAACCAGCCAAACTGGTTCTGCACCTCTCTGGGGGCAGATATGTGCCAGGAGACAAGCCTGTAGAAGTAATGATCCATTCATGACAAGAGCACTGCTAACACCTCCCCCACCAACGGATTCCCTGCCTCAAAGCCGGTGCAGAAAATCAGATCAAGGGTGTGCCCGCCATCATGCATTGGCCAATAATCATTTGAGACAGGTCCATGGTTACCATGAACTCATGCTCCACCCCACCTAGGCTGGTGTTGACATGAATATTGAAATCCCCCAAGACCGTCTGGGAATCGCAATACCACCTGACACCAGCTCCGCTAGAGCATGTAGGGATGCTGTCATACAGGTAGGTGCACGGTATACCAGCAGCACTCCCAATCTGTCTCCTGCCAAATCAATAACAAGATGGAGACCCTCAATACCTGACATAAGTTGCACCGGATACCTCCTAACAGACCATGAATCCTGAAAAACAATGGCTACATCGCCCCACCAACTGTGGCTGATGCTGCACCGAGTACCCAGATGGAACAAGGCCAACCAAAATAGGTCCTGACTCAGTGTCCAGCCAGGACTCTGTGATACACATGAGGTCAGCTGCATTGTCCAGGATCAGTTCCTGGACAGCTGTTGCTTTATTGACCACTGACCTCACGTTTAACAGCATCAGGGGGGCCCTGACCACAAGCCACATCATCTGCTTTGGGGGGGGGGGCAGTGAGGGGAACAGGCACCAGGTACCTGTCCTGTCTCACAGATCACACAGCCCCAGGACAGGGACCATGCTTCCCCTGCTCCATCATGACCCCAATGGCTGCAGTCGCTCCGCCAGCAGCCCCCCCCAGACCTTCTCCACCCCAGCAGCGAGGGAAGACACACACACCCCATGCCCCCAGTTCCTCCATACAACCTGCTCTCACTGGCCAAAACTCAGGAAAACTGCACCAGTTTCTCCTGAGGCCAACCTGTGTTTACACACGAACCTGAGTCTGGGAGGCTAGCCACGGGGCTTCTGTAACATGTGAAACCACCATAAATTGTTCCTTCTACTCAGGAAAGGACTCATTTTAAATCCAAGAATCTTATGACACGGTGGTACAGCAGTCTAAACACTTGTTCAACAGCTGTGAATAGGAGCTCTTTCATTTACCACAGCAGCACCAATCATGAAGCACTGACCAATAGTATTCTCAGAGAAGATTCCAAGATTAATCTGGCTGAGCTGGATAGTTTTAAAATGGGCAACTCCTATTTTAGGAAACAAAAACAAGAATGGCAGAAGAAAAATACATGACGGAGATAACCAAACTTCTTAAGAGGTCAAATGTTTCTCAGATCATTGCATGACAAAATATACCAACATTCTGTAATTTAGGTACTCTGCTATACAGAGAGCATATTTCTGTATACAATGACTTCTTTCAACTTGCAAGAAATGTTTAATCCAAACTACATGGAAATTATTTAAATTCCAGAAGAAAAATCTTTGGTAAAACATGGAGTCTAAAATATGGCGTAGAGAACTGACTGTAGCCTTTCCTTACACACGTCCGTGGGCACACAATTACACAAACCAAAGACAGATACAAAGCACTGCCACAAGTCTCGCCCCATTCTGGTGCATTTTGTCTCTGGTTCTCAGTTTAAAGAGAGGGGCTTGCACACATGTGCTCCTTTGATTGCATTTCTCCCACAACATCACAGCTCACAGGAGACATGTTTGGGTATTTACCATGGTCTGTTGTCCCTCACAATTTTGGGTGACCTCACACATTCCAGATTTGGCTTTGACAGAATGCATACACCGCAAATCTTGCATGAGTTTGATGACACAAATTGGAAATCCCTGCTTGGCATTGCCGTTGGATGACCACTCCTGGAATTTTAACAACCAATCTGTGCCCATGTTCCAAATCTTGTGTGATTGCAAGTGACATTACAGTTACATGAATTCCCACATTCACACTTCACGTAAGTAAATGATCACGGCAGTGTAAGGGTGGGATTTGACAAACCGGTAATGTGCATTTACAGTGACAGGAACTCATTATGAACATGGAAAAGTGCATCTACATGTGCAGTAAGCTTGCGGGGAAAAATAAAGACATGAAAAATTGTCACACATGAAAGTGCCCTGACACACACCAAGGCAGGCTGTCTCAAACTTAAGTTAAGGCACAGTTAGAACCCTGCAGTGCCAACTAAAATAATCAAGCTTTTAGTAGCTCTTTGAAGCATCTGAGCCCTAACCACACCCTTATAATAATCACATACTCATTCTTAGTGTTCACTCAGCAGTCACTACACCACAATCAGCCCCTAGGTGGATCAGAGAAGTTACTGTGCACTAGTAGTGCTACCAGTCAGTATAGTATCTTCAGAAGGGAAGGGAAGAATAACTTCTCCATTTATTACTACAAGGAAACTTCTAGGTAAGAAAACTCAAATTTCCCAAATCTAAGCTTCCACAGAAAAAAGTTAACATTTCCCACAACTTTATAAATATAAACATAAGATTTTCCAGGGAATTCAAGTAGTCAGGGTCTTCCTTTAACAAGGATACAGTAAAAGCTTAGCACCACCATGCCTGAACACATTCATTTCTGACTCAGAAGAATGCCACCTGTTAAACCACCACACCATTTGCTGAAATACTGTATGCTATGGGGGAGGGGAGTGGATTCAGGACTGTCTCTTACCCAGACCTAATCCAGGTTATGGTGAACTCTTCTGACATCATAGCCAGAGGGGCCAAAACAGCTGGAAGCAAGCTCTTAGCAACTGCACTTAACTTTTGTACAGTCTACAACAAAGACACCACTCCCACTGCTTGACAATGATCCCACCACTTCCCTCTCTCCCTACCTTCGTTGCAAGACAGAAGCACCCACGTAGGCATGTATAAGCTGTACCACGTCTTTGACAAATGTTCTGCACAGTCATGTATCATGGCAGATTCCGAATGTTGTATAGAGTGAATGGTCTTGTGAATTTTGACTTGAAAATGTGTGAAGAGGTACATTACAATACTTGGGGGTAGGAATTGGAAAGGGGCCACAGATAAGCTTGCTGTCAGCTACACTTGGCCCCTGCGGCTGAAGCTTCCCACCTCTGTCCTACCCCAATACATAAACAAATACCATGTTAAAGTCAGCCTATACTTCCATCACTTTGTACTCCTACGAAATGCTCACACTCACGCCCACTGTGACATTTTTATTAGTTACTTAGCAGACAAAAATCACTCGTATTCACCAAGACTTGGGTGCTGCCATTTTACCTGCAGAATCAGAGTTTGAGGTTATGATCAGTATTGTCCTGTTTATTTGGATCAGTTTCAATGGGTATCACCCACCAATGTGGGGGAGGTGCCTGGGGCACTGCAGGCAATCAGTTGTGAACTAGATCCTTACCCACCCTCGCTGGTGAAAGCCAGCCAAGATACGCTGGGACCGCTGCTGGCCAAGGTCTCCCTTTGGGAGGGGAGGGTATTGGACATTCTTAAAACTGCAGTTGTCGGGCCCCTGCTTAAGCAGCCATCTTTGGACACTGACTCCCCGGCTAGCTAGCGACCTGTATCTAGGTTATTGAACGGGTGGTTACATGACAGCTCCAGGCTCATCATCAGATTTCTGGGGCCATTTCAGTTGGGCTTTTGCCCTGGGTATGGCACAGCGACTGTAGGTGTGGCCTTGGTCGATGGCCTGCGACTGACAAGGGGAATTCTGCCCTGATGATCTTGTTAGATCTTTTGGCGGCCTTTGATATAGTTGATCAATAGATGTTGCTGACACGACTGTGGGTCGTGGCACGGGTGTGCAGGACCACTCGAGTGGTTCTGGTCCTGCCTGTCGGAAACGTCCCAGAGAGTGGTGATGGGCAATTGCTCGTCATCTTAGGACCTCACCTGTGAGGTCTCCATAGGGTTCCATTCTGTCTCCCCTCTTGTTCAATGTATATACAAGGCCGCAGGACAAGGTCATTCGGAGATTTGGGGTGAAATGCCATCAGTATGCTGATGACACCCAGCTTAACCTCTTTTTTTCATCGGACCCAGGCCTTGAAGTCTCTGTGCTTGCTCACTGCCTGGCTGCTGTTGGGGACTGGATGAGGGTGAGCTGATTGACACTGAATCCAGATAAGACTGAGGTGATGATGGTTGGCCAGGCTTGTGGCCTTGAAGGGATTGATGGAGTCTGGTCCCCTATGGTCAATCAGGTTCACAGCCTAGGATTGCTTCTGGACTCCTTAATGTGCCTGGATTGTAAGGTTGCAGCAGTGGCCAGAATCTCTTTTCACCAACTCCACCTTGTAAGGACTCTAACCTTTTCTTTCTGATTTACATCTGGCCACCGTCATCCAGGCTTTCATCACCTTGGGGCTAGATTACTGCAACGTGTTCTAAGTGGGGCTGCCCTTGATGCCCTTGGGGCTGCCCTTGATGACTGTTCAGAAGCTGCAGCTGGTGTAGAATGCGGCAGCTCGCCTCCTTTGGGGGTGAGACGTTGGGAGCTCATTATACCAGTGCTCCATAGTCTGCATTGGCTCCCTATAGCTTTCTGGACACAATTCAAGGTGCTAGTTTTGACCTTTAAAGCCCTAAACTGTTTGATACCAACATAGCTGAGAGATCACCTGTTTTTCCATGTCCCATTGCGGCCCCTGTGATCAGTCAGGAGCACCTCCCTGCGGGTATCATCTGTTAGTCTTGTTTGTACGATGAGGACTCACAGGGAGGTGTCCTTGGTTGCTGCCCAATGCTATGGAACACCTTTCCCCCTGAGGTTCGTTTGAGCCCAAACATCTTCCGGAGACAGTTTAAGACTTTCCTGTTTGTAAAGAAATTTGGCGGGTAGGGGATGGGGGGGGGGATTTGGTGGGTAGGTTTGCAGTAAGGTTGTGAGGGGGGGGGTTGGACACAGGAAATGGGGAGGTGGTATTGGGTGGGTTTTGTTGGGGATTTGGGGGGCTGTTTTTGTATTTTACTGTTTTTATGTATATGTTGTAAGCTGCCCTGAGCCTTTTTTAGGGAAAGGCAGGATAAAAATTTAAATAAGATAAATATGGTTGAGTACCTTTCCTCCTAAGTGCTTATTTTCATTTACATATCATGTAACCTCTTTATATAAGTTTGGAGGAATTTTATTGAGTCTTGGACTATACACTCATGTATTTTGTCATTGGTTTCCCCACATTGCATTTAGAATGTATGAAACGCTAATGACTCTTTTTCCTAACAGCTTCCTCCCAAGTGATTGCTTTTATGCGTTTTGCATTTGCTCAGTACTATTGATCTTTACACGTTTGGGTAAAGGCCCTATTTGCCGGATAGCTTGCGTACTCTCACCAACAGACGTCGGCTGAAAAAAAGATCTGAACTACTTCATCTTCATTTTTAATATTCATGTCACAAATCTTTTACCCCAAAACTATGGTTGAAGCTGCACTTTCATTATCCACCTTGTAAGACAAGAATTACAAAAGGTTATCCTTTAAATATATATTTGTCATCTTATCCATGTTTTCCATGCAATATGTTCCTGTTTAAATATTTAAAGAAAAACCCTTCAGTTCTTTAAATTTTTAAAAGTATGACACTATTAAAAATAATTCCAAGAAATATTACCAAACTTTCATCCACTCTGACAAAACTTGAGGAGTTCAAACTTGGCATGCACATAATCCTCCAAAAAAGAAATACTTTGCCAGTTTCAAGACCCAAGTTAGGAAAGGCAAAGTGAGATCAAAGTGATACCATATGCATGCTGTGTTACGTTCCTTCCCAGGGAAATGCTCAGATGTGCATTCTTGAGTAAACCCGTCTTTTTATTTTGGTAATTAGATATTCAAATAAAGATAACTTAAGGCAACACCATTAGCTTGAAATCTACTCAAAGTTAAAAATTTCACACTATACTCAACAGCCAATATATATATACTTTTACAAGCTAATTATGGATTTGTTGTTGCTTTGTTTTTAGTGTTTCTTTATCCTGTTTACCTGCATGGAAGACCCAAGAGGGAAAACTTGGAAGTGGGGTAGCTGTGTTGTTTATAAGTGGAAAGTTATAAACAAAATGCTATCAATGCGAAGATTTTTTCTCTCTATACACTAACAGCAGAGGTTTCCAAACCATAGCCAAATAATTAGTTTATTATAGGGGGTCAGAAAGCTAATTTTTAGCTGCTAAATTTCATTAGTTTCCGTCATCACTTTTCCACATATGCAATTGTGGAGTATGTCACAGGAATATCAGCTGATCAGGAAGGTAAAAGGATGCTGCCCACAGATAATCAAGGACAGACAACCGACAGGACAATTTTTAATACACAGTACACCAATTCCTGTCCTAGAAACTTAGTGTGCTACTTCTAACAAACAGTCCAAGTAAAAAACACACACATTTCTACCCATGTGTATGAGTTGACAGTGAAATCTAAGTTTGGGGCATAAACTGCACTAAGAGAAGCAACTAAATTTAAAATGATCTTTTTAAAATTAAACTTCACCTTTCCCTTGCTCTGCATAGTGTGCCCCCTACCGACTGGGTGGGGCACAAAGTACTTAGTGTAGACTTGGCATCATGGCTAAACAAAGCACCAATAAACAAATTATTTTGTAACCTGCCCTAAGCCTCAAGAGAAAGGCGGGATAAAAATGTGAAAATAGATGTTTTACAGCCTCTCTGAAGTTCTTAAATTTATTGTATTACTAGCATGAGACCTTGTTTTAAGAGTCTCCCTTGAATGTATGTATACGTTTGCCCATAAGAGTTCAATGCATCAGATTTGTCACAGCACATGCATGAATGCTCATTTTAGTATGACCTAATTATAGACGTAGCAAATTTAAATATGCAATCCCTTCGGTTTGCCTTCACTTAACTAAAAAAAAAAGTTACATTTCTAAGATACCACTGAACTTTGATTGACAAACCCTACATTGATGTTATGATTAGGATTTCATACACAGGTTCAAAGAATTCAAGAATAGTTATCAAGGCAGCCATAACTTGCCACGCTTCACATACCAGCATTTACTACAGAGAATGTTAAACATCTCCGACTGTTCACACACAGTTCTATTTTAATCCATTGTCTGCACTTTTCCGAAAGCTTTCTGAACTTCTCTTACTTGGTCCACAGTACTCTATGAAGTCCTACCTCTTTGTAATGGAAGCTAGGAGATTTGTTCTTCTCACTGTTGGGATAGTTTTCAAAAGGAAATTGCAAATACTTGCTTAAAACACAGAAAAACCTTCATAGATTATTCTGTAGAAACAAAATCCTAGAAATCAAATATTAATCCTGAAAAACTGAAGTACAGTATAACTTTTTCGCTGGTCCCATGGGGTTCTTTAATTATGGGTGCTTGCCCACGTTGCTACACTTGGGAAAACTAACTAGAAGCAAACACCTGGTGGGGAAAGTTATGTGAGGCTTGGAACGTGGTTAAAAGCATCATTTAATGCTTTTGGGTGCAAAATCCAACCCTGCCTTTTGTGATTGAAAACAATGGGAGCTGTGCATGTGTATGCTGCTATTAACTTAGTCACGTAACAAAGGTGGGACTGGTGTTTAGACAGTGTCCAGAGCAAAGTCAAGAGAACTAGTTGGCAAGACCATACAGCTCTCAAACCAGTTTAATTGTAGCTTATTTACACCTACATGGAGCTCAGCACGCACCTTGGTGAATCACATATGGTGTGTACGCACCATTTGTGGTTTAATACTTAATGCTGTTCCTATACTACATTACTATCCTGTCAAAGTACTGATTCTTACTGAAGAGGATAAGCCCAAACACCAAGGTAGATAAAAAAAAAAAATAAGCAGCTTAAATTCTGAGCACAAACATCTGAAAAGTTTAAACTTGTGAGACAAACCTTTCTCAGTGTTCAAAGCGGATACAGGATTTACAAAACACTGTGCATGGATGCATCAGATTATACTACATAATATGAAAGTTAAGTCCCTGAGTAATTATTACAACTGAAATACCTTTAAGACAGCATTCATTACTCCAAAGCAATAGTTAGACTGCAAAGTACTTGGGGCCCTGGCACATATCCAGAGAACAGGGAAGGCCATTATACTCTACCAAAACACAAACAAATTAAGGGTACATTCCAACAAACAGCATTAAACCATATCCAACTATTGTGATTTAGTTAAATCAATGTAACTACTCCACTTCAGTACTGTTGTCACTGCAGCTCCAAACTGATGTTGTTTCTCTGCAATCTCCCCAAAATGGTCATGGCAAACGTTGAAAGAGTTTTCATTACAGTTACTTCATAGTAAAGAATGGGGGTGGGGGGGTGTTACTACTATATTTTCTCTTCCTACACCCACATAATCCCAGTTACGTGTTCTTTATGTGTAAGCAATTGAGAAGTGATTTAAGGTGAATCTATATCCAAGTATCTGTTTGTCAGAACCCTAGAGCAGTATTTGCACAAGATGCTTTTAAAATTAGTTCTTCAAATAGTATTATGAAGAAAGATAACTATCCACAATGTCTTTATCCAGGAAAAGACTGCAGCACTTAATATGAAGAAAGGCACCACCTCATAGAGACTAGGTATTATAGCTGCAGTTGTGATGGCCAACAGCAAACTAGCTGAACCACTGATAACACTGTTCAGAACATTCTAACTGGATGCTATCTATCACATGATACTGCTGTAAAGGAAGGACTGATCAGCTTCATCTCTGCTCTTTACAGTATACTTGTGAAAGCACTCATGAAATTACTGAAAAATTCTGGATGCAGAACTACATGAACAAGTAGATTTCCACACAGAATTCTCCACTAGTGACCAAATACAGATCGTAAATGAAGTGAAGATTAACAAATAAAGTATCCCCTTTATTATGGCACTGGTAGGTTTTTAAAACATATGACAGTCAAGTTCAAAGTAGTAAGGAGAGTGATAATATACCTAGGGGATTCTGAAAATAGCCATCAAAGGTTTCTAGCAGTTATGCAGAAAAGCAACGAGAGGAAAGATGCACCCCCAAGGTGTCCATACATGCAAGACATAGGGGTTCTTTACCGCACCCCCCTTCCCTGTCCCCCACCCCGGCCAACTTGTCTATACCCCTTCAGCCCCTAATGTCCTGTGGCACCTCTCCCTACTGATCACCCTGCCACATAGCACTAAGGTCCCTGGTCACCGTGACAACACACCCATTGCAACATGACCGGGCAGGGGCCAGTAATAGCTGTGGAACCAGAACACCCTAATTTCTGGAACCCTTTGGCCTACAAACATGGGGGCGGACATATTTGGCTCATCTCGGTGAGATCTTTAAAACAAGGTATCATACATCTGGCTGGATGTAGTATCAGAGATGATACAGGGTCAAAGACAGACAACCTCCACGAAAGGTGTTCCCTACTATTGCGTTTGCATAAAGAACGCCTAAAAACAATGCTTTGGGGTGGCAACAAAAGTCAGAACACTAGTGGATGACACCCCCCAGCTTGACATTTATTCTACAAAACCATTTGCTGTGGATGTGTTATTTAGCAGGCTTCCAAACTCTACAAAATGGGTTATACAGAATATTTAAGATGACTGTGGTACACTAATTGGTTTTTCTGCTAGCATAAGTGAGAAGAAATGATGTGCTACATAAGGCTTAAGGCGAAATCCCCAAATACTAAGTTAATGCAGGATAGTAATGTTTCAACTCCCAAAAACTCAAACTGACATGAAATAAACTGAAGTCATAATGGGTGTTAACTAACATCATGCTGGCCCAGTTACCTGCTCTGGCACACTGGGGCCAGTGCTGAACCCCACACATTTGTTCCAGGCTCGCCAGATGTGGGCCAGGTTCAAACCCCAGCAGGGTTGGCGACTGCACCGGAAACATGGGCCCAGAGCAAACGGAGCCCATGGTCAAACCCCGCGAGCTGCCCAGGTGGGCCAGAGCTGGGCGGACACGTCTGTTTTCACACCCGCCCAACCTAGCGTCAGGGGTTGCCATAGCAGCCAGTCATGGCTGCCTGTTATTGACAGCCATGGCTGTCCATCATGACGGGGTGGGGCGCCAGCCACAGGGTAGGGGCAGAGCCAGCCAGCTGTGCATTGCAAGGGGGGAGGGGGGGAGCATCCCACCCCCAGATGGGCAGCCGCAGGAGCAGCTGCACATCAGTTAACACCCAATGAAACTTATCTATCTTGGGTATCTCTCTAGTGGATGCAGCACCATATTAAAAAAAAAAAAATCAAGATAATTTAGGACTTGCACAGAGTGCCTTTTCAGAAAGTTAAGCATTTTGTAGATCAGTACCCAATATCGTGAAAAAGGTGGAATTTTAACATCAGTGTCATGGCTACCATGGCTCCGTCCTCGACTGGTTCACCTCTCTGACCTCTCCTTCAATGTGTCTCTTGCCAACTCCACCTCCTCCTCCTTTCCCCTCTCGGTTGGTGCTCCCAAAGGCTCTGTCCTTGGCCCTCTCCTCTTCTCTATCTACACCCTGTTTCTAGGCAAACTCATTGCTTCCCATGGCTTCCAATATCACCTCTGTGCTGATGACACTCAACTCTCTCTCTCTACTCCCTCTCCGTCTGTTCAAGCTCGCCTCACCAGCTGTCTCTCTGATATCTCTACCTGAATGTCTCAATGTCAACTCAAACTCAACATGGCTAAACCTTAACTCCTCTCCCCCTCCCCAATCTTTCCTCTCCCCCACGCCCGTAGCTTATGCTTCGTCTTTGACTCACTCCTGTCCTTTAAACCCTACATCGACTCTGTTGCCAAATTCTGTCACTTCTCCCTCCATACATTGCTAAGATTCGCCATTTTCTCTCCATCTCCTCTGTCAAAACCGTTGCTCATGACCTGGTCATCTCTCACCTTGATTACTGTAACCTCCTTCTCACTGGCCTCCCCCACTCTCACCTTTCTCCCCTTATCTCCGTCCAAAACTCTGCTGCCAGAGTCATCCACCTCTCCTGTCGCTTCGACCAAATGCAGCCCCTCCTCTCCTCTCTGGCTCCCTCTTCCTGAATGAATCCTGCACAAGCTCCTAGTCTTCACAAGCTTGCTCCCCCCACCTTCCTGCGCTAATTTCCCTCCATACTTCAGTCCGTGAACTCCGCTCCTCCTCTGTCCCCTCTCGCCCTCCCACACCTCCCCATATCACCTTTGTCCCTTCTCCCTAGCTGCCCCCCCACGCTTGGAACTCCCTCCCAGCCCACATCCACCTCTTCACCTCCCTTCGTACCTTCAAATCCCTCCTCAAGAGCCACCTCTTCCGCTCTGCCCTCCCCGACTCCTTGCTCCCCTCTCCTAAGTCCTGCCAATGCCTTCCATTCAATACAATCTGTTACCTGAGGACTGTGTACTCATAGCCTCACCACATGGACCAGTCAGCCATCAGTCTCAATGTAACCAAGTGAAGCACGTGATCCTGAGACCTCCCATCTTCGTGAATGTTCTCTCCCTGTTCCCCTTCCTTCATCTCCCCCCCAGCCTCAGTCGCTCAGATTGTAAGCCCTAGGGCAAGAGACCATGTCTATTCCATTACTCTGTAAAGCATCAGGTACACTGCTAGCACTATGTTTGCTAATAATAATAATAATAGATGCCCATCTTTACTTATGGCACTCGTGACATAAAAATGCAGAAAATTATGGAAGTTATTGTAGGAATGGATGTAAGGTTGATAAATGTAAGGGACTGGTCGGCACAGCTCTGAGCCAGTGGCAATGGCAGCCAGGCAAGATAAGCTAATTGTTTATTTTTATTTATATATTTGTTTTTCCATCCCCACACCCTTGCAAAAGCGACTCAAGGTGGCTTACAAATTAAAAAAAAAAAAAAAAAAACAACAGCACAAATCCAATAAAAATAAGTAATACACAAAAGCCAAATAATACTAATTACAAAAACCTGAGCTGCACATAAAAATCCCTCTCCCTCCCCAACCCAACTAACCCATCCCACCCTCTCCCCCACCCCACCCCCCACATCAAAAACCCGGCAGAAGAGTCAAGTCTTACGGTTCCAAAGGAAGTCGAAAAGATCTTGGCGGAGGCAAACCTCCACTGAAAGGGAATTCCAGAGCAATGGCGTAGCCGATGAGAAAGCCCTCCTGTCTTGTCTGCATCTGCTGGTAGCGCGTGACTTCCAGGAGGGCATCCCCGGACGGCTGCAGGGACCACGGGGATGAGGCGATCGCTCAGATAAGCAGGGCCTAGGCCCATTATCTTTGGCCTAGGGATGCGTATGCAGTTGGATGTGTAAGGGGGCTCTGAATGTCCTTGGAAGGAGAGCAGTATGGCTCCATTCTCCACTCACTCTGTCTAGTTAGCCCTGCAGCACAACAGAATACTCTTCTCAGGATATGCATGGGGATGAAAAGATTGAGGAATGTGATTGAATCTAACAATTATAGGATCAAAAAGCCTTCAGTTTAAGAAAGGAGTTAAGGCTCTTATAAATTCAGACCATGCTGCAAAAAGCACAGAAATTTCAAGTTAAGGCTCCCACCTTAACTTACATGCCATGAAAGCAATAAAGATGTTGGACAGTCTCGCATATTGTACTTGCTTATAATTTGGGTTCCATATACCGACACTTTGCCTTGGTCTTTAAGCCCCAATCCTCTTCCTCTGCAGGTTGGGGGACAACACTGAAACTGGGAACAGCAAGCTCCTCCCCACCGCAATATTATGGACTTGATACATAATACAATATTATGAACTGTAGCCCATACATACAGTTCCCCTCCAACCGTGACTGCTCCAAAGACTTGTCCATGAATACACATCACCCATTCAAAGTGCTGGTTTTAACCTATAAAGCCCTAAACAACTTGGGCCCCAGGTATCCAAAAGTCCGCCTCTTCCCCAGGTCCCATCACAGCCTCTGAAGTCGGCCGAGGGCACCCTCTTGCAAGTGCCATCTGCCCGTGAAGTTGTTATAAGGGCACGCCGGGTGGGGGGGTGTTCTCGGTTGCTGCCCCACAATTATGGAACTCTCCCCCCTTGGAGTTCCGCCTAAGCCTGAGTCTGTTCATCTTCCAGAGGAGATGCAAGACTTTTGTTTGGCAAGCTGGAATAGAGTTGGGTGAGAGTGAGTAAAGGGGTTGGGGAAGGGGGTTGATATGTGGTGGGGGTGGGGTGTTCGGGATTTTAATGTATTTTAAATGTTGTTAGCATCCCTGAGTCTGCAGAGGGCAGAGTAAACCTGTAAATAAAATAAATAAATCTCTCTGCCTTCTCTCCTCATATACATCCCCCAGCACCTGGGTGCCCCCCTCCACATAAATACACTGCTCCACACTCTTGGCTGACTGAGCCTTGCCCTCCACATATTCCATTGCACATACACACTGCTCCCTACCTCTGGCTGCCCCGTGTCTCATCTCCCAGTACACACGCTGTACCCATATACACCCCCAAGTACTTGCAGCTGTGCCATTGTTTAATATAAAAAACATACGTACACTTTGACCCCACCCCTGGCTGTCCCCCAAACCATGTGCCTCTGCTCAAGAAACCATCGCTTGATGTTGGTTCCCCTGCCAGCTATTGGCCTGTCTCTAACCTTCCCTTTTTAGGGAAGGTTACTGAACGGGTAGTGGCTCAGCAGTTCCAAGGGCACCTCAACCGCACCAGTTATCTGGACTCCTCGCAGTCTGGCTTTCGTCCAGGGCATGGCACTGAGACAGCATTAGTGGCTTTGATCAATAATCTGCACCATGAAAAGGATACGGGTCGACTGACCCATTTGGTCCTGTTAGATCTGTCGGCTGTATTTGATACCGTTGACCATGAGATGTTGGTGACGCGCCTGCGGGACAGTGCGGGGGTGGGCAGGATCGTTCTTGAATGGTTCCACTCATTCCTGGCCAGGAGAACTCAGTAGGTGGTGCTCGGTGATTATTTTTCATCTCACTGAGACCTCCCGTGTGGGGTCCCGCGGGATTCTGTTCTGTACCCTCTCCTGTTCAACGTGTACATGCAGCTGCTCGGCAAGGTGATCAGGGGGTACGGGGTGAGGTGTCATCAGTATGCAGATGACACCCAAATGTACCTCTCATTTTCAACTGACCCAGCTGTCTCGGTGCTTACCCTGTGTCTGGCAGCCGTGGGGGGCTGGATGAGGGCTAATAGACTGCAACCGAATCCTGACAAGATGGAGGTGATGTTAGTGGGTAAGTCGGTGGAGATGGTGACCCCCTTGGATTGAGGGGGTTTGCCCTCCACTGACTTACCAGGTATGGAACCTGGGGGTGCTCCTCAATGCGTCGCTCCGCCTGGATGTCCAGGTGGAGGCTGTGGCGAGGAGTACCTTCCGCCAGTTACATCTGGTACGGCAGCTTCGGCCACTGGTTTCGGATCTGGCCACGATCATCGATGCTTTTATCACCTTTCGGTTAGACTATTGTAACGTGCTCTATGTGGGGCTACCTATGGTAACGGCTCAGAAGCTGCAGCTGGTGCAGAATGTGGCGGCCCGGCTCCTGGTGGGGCTGGGCCACCAAGAGCACATTACACCAGTGCTCCGAGCTCTGCACTGGCTGCCGATAGTCTTCCAGGCCCGATTCAAAGTGTTGGTTTTAACCTATAAAACCTTACAAGGTCTAGGCCCTGTCTATTTGTGAGACACCCTCACTCCTCGGGTTCTGGACCGGCCCCTGCAGTCAACTGGGGGCGCCCTGTTGGAGGTCGCTCGGGTTTCCCGGGGGGCCACGCAAGACAGGATGTTCTCAGTGGCCACACCGCGCCTTTGAAACTCCCTCCCAGAAGGGGCCCGTCTGGCCCCTGACCTCCCAAGCTTCCGTAGGAATTGTAAGACCTGGCTGTTCCACCAGGCATTTGGCGAGGGAGAAGGGTGAGGGTGGTGGGTGGTATGGGGGTTTGTCTCCTCATTTTTATCATTGTTTTTAGTATTTAATGTTTTATATAGTTTATTGATGATTTCGTTAGCTGCCCCAGGGGGCTGCCAATGGCAGGAGGGGCAGGGTTAAAACGTTTTAATTAAAGTAAATAAATAAATTATACACACTCAGCCTTCTCCCCTAATATATACCCTCTCATCAGTTGGGTACCCCCTCCCCATACAAACACTGCTCCCCATCCCTATCTGCCCCCCAGCCTCATCCGTGCATACACACCACCTGTTTCTTAGCCTTGTGCCCAAAGCATATACGGAAAGCAAACTGCCCCCTCACCCCTGGCTGTCCCCAGCTTCAGTGCTGCCCCCAACCAAGGAAGAAGACTGGGGTTGAAAGACCAAGGCAAAGTGTGGGTGCATGGAGTCTATATTGTGAATACAATCCGCGAAACTGTACAACATCTTTACTACTGACATGGTACACATGTTAAGGTGGGAGCCTTAACTTATGATTTCCATGCTTTTTGCATGCATGATTGAATTTGTAAGAACCTTAACTCCCCTCTTAACCCGAAGGTTTTTTGAACTTATAATTTCCATGGTTTTTCAAAGGGGGAATTCACTACCTTCTCCCTCCTAAAACAGTACCAATGTGGAAAAAATAGAGTTTCTGGGACTGTTTCAGGGACCTTTAAGACCCCCTCCCCATCAACCCGCTCCTAAGCTTCATTGGGGGGGGGGGGAAAGGAGGAGGAGAGAGAACGGGACCAGTGGCTGCCTCAGGCCTCCTAGAGTGTCAAATAGCCTTGTAGCACTCCTTGATAGAGGGACCAGACAGCCCACTGAACCTGTACCAGTGTTTTGTGCATGCATGACAAACTTTGCAAGTTCACTCTCTCCATTCATTAACATGGAAACTTGCTAAACGTCCTAACAAAAACTAACTGTGGAATCAATTAGAATGAACACTTGAATTTTCTGACACCACTCCACCTCCAAATGTATAACTTTAAACACTTCTCTGTCAACGGCTGGCAGTCACAAAAGTAAGAAAATGCACTACTGCCTCCAGTTTTCAAACTCATACCTCAACCATTTCTCAACTGATCTGTCTGAAATCTGGACAGGTTCTACCCCTCACCCAAGCAATCCTCCCTACAAAGTATCAAAGTGACAAGATAAATATCAATTTTATAATTAGTAGAATTTTAATAATGTTAACAGCTTGACCTAATTATAGAGCCACTCCTGCGGCTCTATAACGTAATCAACAGTGAGAACGCGATGATCTGGGCAGCCCTAGTAGTATTTGTAGTAGGGATGTGCAGCAGGAACCAACTCTGTTTTTGTTTAATTTTTTTCATTTAATTATTATATATATTACATACACACGTTTTCTGCTTAAAACTAAATTCATTTTAGTTACAAAATTTGTTTTCAACGGGGATCACTTTCCAGGTCTTCCATTCAGTTAAATAGCAGTTTTACTTTGCCTCTCTAAGAGCATTTTTAGAATCTGCCCCCCCCCAAAAAAAAAAATGCGAGTACCTACTGTTCCTCCATCTCTCATATATGTCCTGCTCACCTGGGGCATTCCCTGCAAGTTGAACCCCTGACACTTTGGGGTGCCAATGTCAGAGCCTGCCTGCTGCCAGTCTGCGCATCTCATATGTCCTGCCACGCTGGGGAACTCTCTCCTTGTTGAAGCCCTGTCATGCTTGGGGCAACAGCCAGTCTCCTATTATGCCCAGTGCCGCTATCTGCCAGTGTCTGTCTTCTCTGTCCTGTGACCCGCCTGCTACATGGCAGTCTCTCTCTGACATTTCTGCCACCCTTGGGACTGTCTGCAAGTTTGGTGAAGGGAAAGTGTCAGGGCATTTTTAAGATGAGACAAAATTCCCACAAGCAGGCAATTAAAACTGTGATTTATGCACACCTACTCATGTGGGAATGACTCATGTGTGTTGTGGAAACTTTCAAGTCTTAATCCAGTTTCTGGAACCCCCACTACTAAACCTTATGTGCTAACGACACGGACTAACGTCTAAACACCACTCAGGCAAAATTGCATTTGCTCCAATTGCTATTTTGAAAGCATTCACATGCTCCAATGAACTGAATCCAACTGAATGCTCCAGTTGCCTTGATTGCCATTTGCTCCAATTGCCATTGCCAAGTTTTTTTGTGGCCCCTTTCCACTTCCTGGATCTGGCCCTTACATACTGTTCTTACCTACAATCACTGAAAAACTGAGCTCAAGGAATGGAAGCAGCAATGAGGGAATGCAAACAAGGATAGGGGACAGTTTCATGGCACAAATCCATGATTTGGGCCCTTCTTTCTTTAAGTGCATCCCTTAAGCACTACCGCCCCAACTTCTGTGCGGCCCTTGGAGTTTGTGCAAGATTTCAAAGTGGCCACCAGGAGGGAAAAGGTTCCCCACCCCTGCTTTATAGGTAACTACATGCTTTTTTTTCATGCATGATGGGAAGGGGGCGTGTGAACAGCACTTGCATATGCCGAGGAGTCCTTGTGATCGCAGGATTGCTGTAACCCTTGAATTACATGCACATCTAAAAAACACCTTGAGTGCTTTGTTGTCTGCTAGCAGGCTGCATAGAATGCGGGGGGGGGGAGAGGAGGGAGAGAATGAATGTGCTCAAGCAAGTTTCATTTACTTTCCCATCTTAGTTACCTCTATTTACTAAAATGGATGTGGGCAAGTTCATTTTAGTAACAGAAATAAACACATCGTACATCCCTAATTTGTAGTTTTCTTTCACTTCGTAAATAAACTGGATGAAACTGGACTGAGCTTGGAACGTATGAAATTATTATTATTATTATAACTAACTAACTATAAGCATTTATATAGCACCAGCGATGTACCTGGCGCTTTACAAAAAAATAAGATAGACACGGTCCCTGCCCGAGAGTTTACAATCTAAAAGACAGTGAATGAAGCAAATCTGTTTAATTGTGCATAAAAACCCTGGGTCTGAGACCCCTCCTCAGACCTTTGCGGGGTACTCTCGTTTCAAGGGACAGTCCTAGATCGCAACTAGGCACTACCTCATTAATAACCTTTATACGTTGGCACTGACACTTCATTTCAGCTCCGTGTCTTCCCCATGGGGTGGCCTCCCGCTCTGGGACAAGGGTACCTCCAGCAGTCATGAAGAGAACAAAAGGGCAATGCCAATTGTCACCACTTTTCAGGATTAAAACACAAATTAAAATGTTTGCAAATCCACCCAAGTTGAGAACATGATCGTCAACATGGCCACACAACAAGCGATATACGATGCAACAAAAAGCCAACCAATGGATAAAGCAATGTTAACTGGTATCAAACAAAGCAGACATGTGTAGACAGACTGATGTTCCAATGAAGGGCATCACTAGAGCTTCGTCCTGGACATAGAAAGCACAGGCCAGAAGTAAACAAGATCAAAAAGCATTTTTTTTAAATAAATAAATAAATCAGAAGAATGAAAGGTAACTAAGCAATTATCTTCAAAAGTCATGTACAAATTTTCTATTTTAGCCACATTTTAAGAAGTTATGCATCTCATTTTTAATAGACCTTAAAGAGGCAGTTATAGCAAAAAACCCAATATCTCCAACATCCGCATGGAATGTTTATTGAAATATCCGACAACAAGGGAGTAGCAAAGATTTAAATAAATGTTCTCTAAATTGCTACTTGGCATTCAGTTTTAGTTTAGTATAAAAAGGTAGTCCAAACAGAAGACTACCTTCCCTGGATATGCAGTATGCATGCTAGACCTGTGGCAGTCATAACTTTAGTGCAATACTGGGTCAGTGTCAGACCAATAGCCCATCTAAGTGAGCATCCTGTCTTAGACAGGGTCCAGCTTCAGTCGCTACAGAGAAATGCAGAACAGACCTTAATGGAATTATTCCGTTATTCACTCCCAGACCCCAACAGTCGGAAGTTTCATGCCTAGCCAACTTGACTAATTGTCATTAATGGGACCTATCCCTTAAGAACTTACCCAATCCTCTTTAGAGCCTAGTTATGCTACTGGCCCTCACAACAGGTTCCACAGGCTAATTGTACATGGAATGAAAAAACCCTTTGTGTTCATTTAAAATCTGCTGCTGGTTAATTCCATTGGATGTGCCCCCTCCCTGCAATGCTGGTATAGCCACATGCATTTTGCCATCTCTCATCTCCAACAGTGTCAAAATGGACAACAGAAGCATGCAATTTTAAGCACTTCTATGAATGAACTGGCTAGGCATAGGAACTGAGGGATTGCAGCAGCCCACTTAATGCTCCACAGAGCATTATAAATCAGAAATGAAATGACCATAATTTATTATACCTTGATATTTTTAACAAAATATCTCCAGGCAAGAACACAAAGGTATGCACAACATTTAGTTCTACTCACTCTATATGACTGATGGCAAATGTTATTAAAACTGCCCCAAACAGAAACTTAGCATCAGGCTCTATAGACCTATGAAAGCTCTACCAGATAGCTTTCCAGAGGCTTAGCCAACAAGTTCCTATAAGATTCTATAAGGTGGGGGGGGGGGGCAGAGAATCTCAGCTTTGCTCCTTTTACATCAAATTGATCCAACTGTACAGGAGATGACAATCCACTGTGCTGCCTCCTTTATTTCCAAGATCACTTTTTAACCATTTCAAGCAATCTCAGGAATCCAAAAGTCTCCCACCTCTACACCTCCTACCAATCCTCTACACATTTTTTTCAATGTGCGCTAGACAACTTTAACCCCAAATAGATTAGAACCTTAGATTATCAGTGCCAGAGACCTGTGTTCACTACATTTTCCCCATTAATGGCAAAGGGGAAAACGCAGTGAATACAGGTCACCAAACCAAGGAGTTTTCACTGACCCACTAAGCCAAAGACAGGTGTCTATCATGAGCTTACTAAAGAACGGATTATGTAGGGCCAAGTAGACCTGCATGCTAAAATCCACTAAAAGACAGTCACTGGATGTTCGATTCTGCTGATTTTCCAAGTTTGCCAGTAAACAAAAACAAAGAATATCCCATTTTGAAGCCAGTAGTAGACTGGGGCATGTGTTTGTCATTCCCCCACTCCCACCAATGCAGTAAGGCAGATGGAGAATTAGGCCTAGCTCCACCACCACTCAGGGCTCACATTTTGATACATCTGGGATTCTCACTTCCCAGCCTAAAGCAAGAGCAAAGCATGCAGATGGAGGGTGGTCATCGTTCTCCCCACAGGCCTGTCACCTGCCAGCCTGATGCACGTGAAGGGGTTTTCCCAGTTACTCAATACGGTTTTTGATGGTGGTGAAAAGCCACTGTATGGCCACCATAGTCAGCTTACGCTTGGCACTTTCATCCAACTCCCCCACTCCCACCAAGAACATACCTGAAGGAGCACCCAACAACAGGGTTGGTAACTATGCTTCCCATCCCCATGCGCAGTTCCATGCCAACCATACACTTAAACATGGTTGCCCCCGTTACCCCTGCCTGCACATCTTCTGGAGGGTGGCCTGAAGTTCCCATTCCCCATGTTATATTCCCAATCACAGCCTAGTCCCACCACAAATGCCAACCACTACTCTATTTATCAACTCTCCACCACCACCCTCATCACCAGGCCATCTGCTAAACACAGGTCTCTCCAAATCCACCTCCAACCCTCATCACCCAGCTAGACATCTCCACAGAATCTTCTGTACAAAGTCTTCTAAGAAGGTTCCTACTTCCTCAACGCTGACTACCTAGGTGCATGATCCCAGCAGCAGTGACTTGACCCTTGTACTCAAGAGCAACCAAACACCCTTACCTGGCCCCTAGACCCACTAGTTTCCCTCAGTCAGGCGCTTCACAGTGATGCCCTAGCTCTCCAAGCACTTAGGGCACCACATCTCATTAACACACTTGCAGCCTAGCTCCATCCATCTCTCGTGAGAACCAGCCCGCACACTAGCTACGGTGGGGGGGTGGGTCTAGCTACTGTAGATGCTAGACCCACCCTCCACCGCTGTGCCCGACTACCAGGCTGGCCCTGCTAGATGGCTCCTAGTGCACGGCTCCGCCCCCCCCAAACACACAGCGCAACTCGGTCCCCCAAATCCTGGCTCACCCTGCTGGATGTCGCCGTTGGCGCCCCCCGGGACGGGCACACTGAGCTGGCGCTCGGGCTCGGGCAGGCAGCGGCGGCAGAAGGAGTGCAGACATGGCAGCAGCTTGGGCTCGGCCTCACGGTTCTGCAGGCTCTGCGCACACACCGCGCAGGTGTCCAGCAGCGACAGCGGGCCCGGTGCCGAAGCAGCAGGAGCAACGGGCAGCGCAGGCGGCGCGGGACTGGGGCCTAGTGGGGCCGGAACTGAACCAGGGCCAGGGCTCGGGCCCGGGCCAGCACCCACGACTATCGCTGCTGCTGCTGTTGTTGCTGCCGCGGCGACCTCCGCCTCCCCCGGGGCCCTCCCGCTCCTCCGGCGGGGCGGGGCCGAGAGGAGATGGAGACGTAGCGGCGGCCACAGGCTCGGAGACGCCCCCACCCGGCCCGGCCTCCCCAGCCCCCTCCCCACCGCCGCCTCCTCCTCCTTTGTTTTCCGCCATGTTTCCTCCTTTGAACCCGACTCCCCGCTCCGCGCACGCACAGTCCCTCGCCTGCGCTCGGACGCACAGCGTCCCTCTACGTACGTGCGCGCCCCCAACACGCAACCAGCCGCGTACAGGGGGGTACGCGAGAGAGAACGAAGAAGGCGACGCGAGAGCGCGCATAACGCACGCGGAAAGGGGCGTGGCCAAACGGCTAGGATCCCAGCGCGAAGCTCGGGGGGCGGGTGCAGCCCTATGAAAGCGCGCGTCCAGCTCACACCGGGGGAATGAGGCGCGCACGAACAACAGGGAGCGCGCGTGTCAAGACACAGCAGAACAGTAGGAGAATGGCGCGTGCGCAGAAGCGTTCAGGCATGGTGGAATGGAGGCGGGGCTCACGAAGTTGCGCCGTTTTCCAGGACTGGGGCTGACAACGTCTGGGTGATGGGACGAAGGATGGGTAGACAGGCTGAGGGGAGAAGGGGCTTAGGGGCAGATAAGACGAGGCAAAGCCGAAAGAATTAAGGCTTGCCCCTGCATCTCGAAGCCTGAGTGGTTACCTCGTCTCAGGTCTCAACCAATCAGCTAGTCCTCATTCGCGGCTCCCCAACTTATTGTAGAGAAGGCATGAGGGACAGTTTTATCACCCAATCAAAGCATAGCAGAGGTGGGGGTCTTCCTCCAGAGTCAGGGAGAGGCGAGAGTCTGGCGCGCTCTCGCACCCCTGTTGGGTCGCCCGGAGCAGTAACTGTGGCACTTATGGGCACAGCAGCTGCTTCGGAATATTGGCCGGGCCCTAGCAGAGCTAGGAAAGGGCAGAGTAGTGCGTATGTGACCAGGCAGGCACCCCTTGCCGACAGGGGAAAGAGCTGCCTCCTGCGGACAGTGACCAAGCCCTGTTCACCTTCCATGCATTTTAGCCTTTAAGGGTTGTCAGCTGATGGCTTTCTCCCGAATCTTGCTGTGCTTGAGGCCCTACCTGTGCCCCCAGCTTGCAGAGCTATGGGAGTACATGAGCACCTCGAGTTCCTTTTTATTTTAGGGTGGTGGGGGAGGCCCTCCTGGTTGTTAAGGAAATTTAAAATATTTTTATTTATTTAAATTTCTATGCCACCCTTCCCAAAGGCTCAGGGTGGCTTACAAATCATAAAAACATTAAAATGCAAGAAACACTAAGCCCTGCTCTACCACAACCCCATTCCCAACCCATCTCAGTTCACTTATCATTGCCTGCCAAATGCCTTTTCAAATAAAAAAGTCTTACACCACTTCCAGAAGATGTTCAGGCCTAGACTCAAATGAACTTCCGGGAGAAGGGAACTCCAAAGCACTGGGGCAGCAACTAAGAACGCCTTCCTGCGAGTATGAGCAAGATTGCCCAGTGGTACCCAGGGAGGCACTTGCAGCGGATTGGAGGAGCTGTAGCACAGCACAGAAGGACAAGCGGGCATTCAGATATGTGGGGCCCAGATAATTTACAGCTTCAAATGGCAAATGTTTTTTGTTGTGGTTTTTTTTTTTTACTAAGCCAGATAACATGATAAAAGAGATCTGCTCCAGAAAGAGAATTCAAGATTGCGAGCAGCTCCCCACATAAGAATTTTTCAGTCCTGTTTTTGGTCAAGATGCCATTATGTTTTTGAAATTACACCCCTGACGAAGGGTGCCTACCCAAAATGCATAGGGTGTCAGAGTTTTTAATTTGAAGTTTAGATGTTTGTTGTTGCATAAAAGGGTTTTATATTTTAGAGATTACATATTGTACATGGATATGATATATTTACATAAATATTTTTTTCATTAGTAATTTTTTGGTTTGTGTGTATGCAGTAGTTTTTTTGGTGATTTCTTTAAAGGTCAAAACCAGCACCATGAATTGAGCCTGGAAAGCTATAGGGAGCCAGTGCAGACTTCGGAGCACTGGTGTAATGTGCTCCCACACCTCATCCCCGAAAGGAGGCAAGTCAACGCATTCTGCACCAGCTGCAGCTTCTGAACAGTCATCAAGGGCAGCCCCATGTAGAGCACATTGCAATAACCTAGCCTCAAGGTGATGAAAGCATGGATAACCGTGGGCAAATTCAAATTGGAAAGGAAAAAATGCCTCCGCAACCTGACAATCCAGGCACAGCAGGGGATCCGTGAGCACTCCAAGGCTGTGAACCTGGTGGACCAGAGGGAATCGGCCTCCATCAATAAGAGGAGTCCCAATTCCCTCCAGGTCATATGGCTGGCCAACTATCATCACCTCAGTCTTGTCTGGATTCAGCTTCAATCGACTCGCCCTCATCCAGTCCCTGAGAGTAGCCAGGCATCAGGTAAGCACCGAGACTGCAAGACCTGGCTCGGATGAAAAAGAGTGGTAGAGCTGGGTATCATAAGCATACTGATGGCACCTCGCCCCAAACCTCCGAATGACCTTGCCAAATGGCCTCATATACACATTGAACAAGAAAGGAGACAGACTAGAACCCTGCAGGACTCCACGGGAGGTCCCAAGAGGACGATAATCAATCCCCCATCACTGCTCTCTGGGGCCTTCCTGACAGGAAGGAGCAGACCCACTCAAGAACAGTCCCTTGCACCCCAGCCAGATCCCACAGTAAGGTGGGACCTGGCTTCTCAATTGCTGCCCCCCATGCCTGGAACTCCCTCCCTGTCCACATCCGCCTTGCCCCCTCCCTTCATACCTTCAAATCTCTCCTTAAAACTCACCTCTTTTGCTCTACTCTGTCTGACTCTTTGTCCTGCTGAGCCACTATTTCCTATACCTACGATCTGTTTACCCCTATCCTTGCAACATGGGCCTGCCTGCTGTCATTCTCATCGTAAGCAAGCCAAGTACGTGCACCTGAGACATCGCATCTTCATGAATGTTAGACCCTTGTCTCTCCCTCTGTTCTCCTTCCTATGTTTCTCCCCCAGCTCCTGTCTCTCAGATTGTAAGCCCTAGGGGCAGGGACCGTGTCTATTTTATTACTTTGTAAAGTGCCAGGTACACTGCTGGCGCTATATAAATGTTTGTTAATAATAATAATAATAAGTCAACAACACCTTATGATTAATGGTGTCAAAGGCCACTGAAAGAGCTAACTAGATCAACAGGGTAGAATTTCCCTTGTCAGTCTTCAGACGCAGGTCATCTACCGAGGCCACAAGCGCAGTCTCTGTGCCATGCCCAGGATGAAAGCCCAACTGAAACAGGTCCAAGAATCCAACGGCATCAAGATGAGCCTGGAGCTATAGAGCAACAGTTCAATAATCTTCCCTAAAAAAGGAAAGTTAGAGGCAGGCTGCTAGCTGGCCAGGGAGTCAGCATCTAGAGATGGTTTCTTAAGCAGGGGCTGGACAACTGCAGTTTTAAGGGTGTCCCTACCTTCCTGAAGGGAGGTGTTGACAACCCCAGCCAACAATAGCCCCTATGTCTCGGCTAGCTTTCACCAACCAGGAGAGGCAAGGATCTAATTCACAACTGGTTGCCCTAAGCACCTTCCCCACATTGGTGGATGATATTGCTTGAAACCAATACAAATGAACAGACCAAGACGGCTTCCATAACGTCAAACTCTTATTCTGCAAATGAAGTGGTAGCACACAAGTTGGGGGGAATATGAGTGATTTTGTCTGCAAGGTAATTAATAGAAATGTCCCCATGGGCGTTAGATGACTCCATTTCCAGGCAGAAGGAGACTAATCAACCAGGCCCCTCACTACCCAGAACAGCTCCTCTGGATGAGACTTTGCAGACGCTATGATAGCAGAGAAAAAAGCATTTTTCACTGTCATCACAGCCACAGCATAGTCCTTCAAAAATTATGCTGCAATCAGTCAGCTTCAGGGAAAACCAAGTGCCACCTGCACTCTAACCGCCTCCCCTCCTGCTTCAGCTGCCTCAGGTCCTCTGTATACCATGGAGACCTGTACTGCCACAGTGGTGGGAGCAGGTGCCTGGGCACAACCATGTCAATGTCCATGGTCAAGATGTCATTCCATAAGGCAACCAGACCATCAACAGAGTAGCCGCTAAGGTCAGTAGGTAAATTCCCCAGAGAATTCTGAAAACCAATTGGATCCGTTAACCTCTGGGGGCAGACCAACTTAACCAGTCCACCATCCTGACAAGGAAATAGGAGGGCTGAGATCTGGGCTTTCAGAAGGTAATGGTCTGACCATGACAACAGTGTAATAATAACACACCCCCAGTAATTGAAACCTCTGTATCCAGGCTGGTGCAAAACATCCAATCCAATGTGTGCTCTGTCTCGTGTCGGTCCAGATATTATCTGGAATAGACCCATGGTTGTCATGGCAGCCACGAACTCCTGCTCTGCCCCTGAAAGGCCAGTCTTGGCATGTGTATGGAAATTGCCCAAGACGATAAGTCTAGGCAACATCAACACCACCTCTGAGACTAGCTCATCTAGAGCAGTTAGGGAATCAGCTGTAGAGCTGGGTGGTCGGTACACTAAGAGGATTCCCAGTCCTATCCCCAGCCAAATCTAACACAAGGTGAACACACTCTATATCAAATGAGTTAGGCACCAGCTATCTCCAAAAGACTAATATGTCCCTAGAACATCAGAAAACAAAGATACAAAACACAGTTTTCCATTTTGTAAATAATCTTATGATTTTTCAAGCCAATCTTCTGCTTTTGAGGAACATCTTACTCATGTCCTGTCCACTCCCACCTATTCCATGTCTCTTCATATATATCACCCTACATTTGCTCATTTTATATATTTCTACTGGCTACGCTACATGCCTGAGGGAGGGCCCTCTGTGGCCCCAAAGCTTGTTTATATCCACCAACAGTTGATCCCGTAAAAGATATCATTTGAACCACTTTGTCTCTCATTGGCTTTGTGTACAAGGAGATTGGGCGTGTATGTACAAATACATATGATTATAAAAGAAGAAAAATGCTAATGAAATACAGGTCTGTTTACAGTACTTATTGGATACTAGTCACCTTTGTTTGTTTAATACTTTCCCCTCTCTTTTATTGTGATGTTTTAAGCTTGTTGTTTTATTTATTTTTGTGTGTGTAAGCTACCTGAAGCAGGAATTGAAACATGGGCATAAAAAGTTTTTTGCCATATTTTGTCCTTAGTAACATGCAACGAGCACTCAGCTGTACAAAAACAGAATGTGTTTATCAATCAGGTGCAGCCTTCACCCATTAAAGTCAATGGCAGTTATGCCATTGATTTCAATGCATTCAGGATTGCAGCCATAAGCTTGTAGGATTTTTTAACTCACTAGTTAAGACATTTCTTGTTTCAGCCATGGATTATCTTGATGTATATTGTAGAATGTTTGTAGGTTATACAAGCGTCTCCCCTTCCATTAGTCCCTGACTGCTATTGTACTTTGTATTTTTCTCAGTAAATGTTTTTCTGCTAGGCTTTATAAATGCTCTCTTTTGGCATTTGCATTAAATGTTTCTAGTTTTGCGGTCTTAATTGTGCCCCTCAATGGGAGCAAGGGGAGTATGAAAACTCCCTTGATCCTGGTACTGGATATCCTGGCCAGTTGACAGTTTTCCTCTATTTGTGCTAGTTATTGCTGGTAAGGGTAGAGTGGGAATACTCAGGAAGCAACACTACCATCTGTATCTAATAGATGCCAGGGCATCTCAACTGCTGCCATTAGAATAGGACCTATCTAGGCTCCTATACAGTTAGTAGTTCCATGCCTTCACATTTCATTAGGCACAGCAGGGAACAAGGCACTTGTATGGTCAACATACTCTTATGAGAGCATATTATTATTATTATTAGCAAGCATTTATATAGCACAAGCAATGTACCTGGCACTTTACAAAGTAATGGAATAGACACGGTCCCTGCCCTAGGGCTTACAATCTGAGAGATGGGGAAAGACAAGGAGTGTAACATTCACGAAGATTCAAGATCCCAGGTGCACGTGCTTGGTTTGGCTACATTGAGTATGATGGCTGGCTGACCTGTGTGGTGAGGATATGAGTACACAGAGCTAAGGTAACAGATTGTATTAGATGGAAGGTATCAGCAGGAGTTAGATGAGGGGATTGAGGAGTCAGGAAGGGCAGAGCAGAAGAGGTGGGTCTTGAGTAGGGATTTGAAGGTACGAAGGGAGGGGGTGAGGTGGATGTGGGCAGGGAGGGAGTTCCAGGTATGGAAAACAGCTAGGGAGAAGGGACGAATGGGGTTAGGGGAGGGTGAGAGAGGGGACAAAGGAGGAGCGGAGTTCACTGACTGGAGTACGGAGGGAAATTAGTGCAGAGAGGTAGGGGGAAGCAAGGTTATGAAGAGCTTTATAGGTGAAGACCAGGAGCTTGTGCAGGATTCGCTCAGGAAGAGGAAGCCAGTGAAGAGGAGAGGAGGAGCTGCATGTGATCGAAGCAACGGGCGAGGTGGATGATCCTGGCAGCAGAGTTTTGGACAGAGATAAGGTGAAAGCGGGGGAGGCCAGTGAGAAGGAGGTTACAGTAATCGAGGCGAGAGATGACCAGGGCATGAACAAGGGTTTTGGCAGAGAAGACAGAGAGAAAAGGGTGAATCTTAGCAATGTTATGGAGGGAGAAGTGACAGAATTTGGCAACAGAGTCAATGTAGGGTTTAAAAGAAAGGGGTGAGTCAAAGATGAAGCCTAAGCTACAGGCTTGGGGGATGGGAAGGATGGTGACCCTGTCAATAAGGATCAACATGGAAGAGGGAGAGGAAGGATGAGGGGGGAAGATAAGGAGTTCAGTTTTAGCCATGTTGAGTTTGAGTTGACGTTGAGACATCCAGGTAGAGATGTCAGAGAGACCGAGCATGCATGTCAAGTCACAGAAGAGCAGAGGGGGAGTGGTGGGTGTGCAGAAGTGTCCAAGCCTGGCGAGATGGAAGCGAGTCTCATGAAGTTGTGCCATTTCCCAGGATACTAAAATGTCTGAAATAGTGCTACTGTTTTGCATGCAGAGATGGGGTGGGCGTGCCGGTAAATCCAGTATCCGATAATGGCGGTACTGGGCGTACCGGCATTATCGGATTCAACCCAGTAAATCCGGTCCCGTTACCGGATTCCGGGTACCGGATTTTTTTACATTGCAGCCATTTAAATGAATGGCTGCAATATAAGTCCCACCCACCCTGCCCAGCCTGGATTTTTGTTAAAAAAAGAGCCCCCCCAGCACCAGCGGCCGCGGCGTCCCCGCAGCCGCCGGTAAGTATAGACCCGATCCCTGGGGGGGGGGTTTAACACCCCCCCAACCCCCCAGGGATCACCCCTACTAAAGTTGACAGTGCTGTACCTTTGCGGAGCTCCGGGTGCGGCGGCGGCGGGTGATCCAGCGGCCTCAGTGCCGGCTGTGGCTGCCGGCGTCAGAGACGC
>QEPC01013339.1:0-22507 GCA_003113815.1 Sphenodon punctatus | reverse complement strand
CGCAGCCTGGGAGGGGGAGGGGGGAGGAATTGTATTCCATTGATTTCAATGGGGACACAGTGCCCCATTGAAATCAATGAAATAAAACCGGTACCGGATACCGGATTTAATCCGAGAATCCGGTTCTTTTGAGATCCGGAAAACCGGTAAATCCGGTATCCGGTAATTGCCCCGGGGTCCCACCTCTAATGCAGAGTCAGAGTTTGACGGTGGGGATACTCAGTCTTGTCAAAGTGCTGGCTTTAACCTATAAAGCTCTAAACAGCTTGGGCCCCAGGTATCTGAAAGACTGCTTCCTCCTTCAGGTCCCCTCATGGCCACTGAGGTTAACCAGGGGCACCCTTTTGCAGGTGCCATCTCTTCAAGATGTTTTTACAGCTAGGGTGTGCAAGGTGGTGTTCTCGGTGACTGCCCCGTGATTATGGAACTCCCTCTCCCTGGAGGTCTGCCTAAGCCCAAGCCTGCTTGTCTTCTGGAAACAATGTAAGACCTTTCTGTTTGGCCAGGCATTTGGCAGGCAGGAATAGGACTGGGTGGGGGGTGTAGGGAAGGGCTGAGTGGGGCATTAAGGGGATTCAGAAATTATTATTATTTTATTATTGATTTTAATTATTTTGTATTATTTCTGTTTTTATTATTGTAAGCCACCCTGAGCCTTGGCAGGAAAGGCAGCATATAAATTCAACCAAATAAATAAATATAAAATAATTTTTCTGTGTGTTTGGATCAGTTTCAGTTGGTGTTGTCCACCAATGCAGAGGGTGTGCTTTAGAGATAAAATGAGAACTCTCCAAAATGGATATATGTCAGATATGCACTACTCAATCCACCATTTGCATATCAAATAACAGGCACTGCTCATTTGATATCCAACAAGTACCTATTTGTGTGTGTGTAAACAAATGCCACTAATTTTTATAAGTCAGCTGCTAGAAAGGGACTTAGGCAGAATGGGACAGCTTCTGAGCCACGCCAGAAGGGCCCTTTTATGACTCTAAAAGTAAGTTCTTTATCTGGTTCTGGTTCAATATTTATTGTTTCCAGCACAAGGCTATTCCAAAAACATGCAACACATAAGTATCAACATAAAATTAATAACTGGGGACAACGAAGACCCCAATTGGGTTTATAGTATGACAAATACATAAAATTAACAGCTGAGACCACCCAAGAATGAGTTGGGGAGAAGGCAAATCCTCCCTGTAGGGCCTAGGAATAGTCTAGGTCCCTTGAATTTTAAGCCTTTCCACTAAAGTTAAAAAGCAAGCAACCGCTTTCGATACCTCTGGATGGATCTATAGCCTTCACTAGCATTATCAGTTTATTACTTTCAGAAAGATGGATACTGTTGAATAAGGGGTCTATCCAAACCTGCCTAAGGTTATCAAAAATAGGGCACCAAAAAAGCAAATGATCCAGAGTCTCAACTTCACCTAAGGGACAGGTACAAATGCTGTCATCATACGGGATCTGCTGTCATCTCCCCATAACTACGGCAGTCTCAAAGAGATTAAATGGTAAGAGAGTCACTATCCTTTATCTGACCAATAGCAATTCCATCTCCTTAGCTGAAGTAAGTTGGTGTCCAGCAGTTGCTCAGATAGCTCTATTGGCAGAGTACTGGAAAGTAAATGGGAAAGTTGGGGATTAAAGACTGTTATAGGCACACGCAACCCCCCCTCCACACACCCCAAAAAAAAACGTATGTAAATATCAGAATCTTCCACACAGAGGAGAAAAGGGCCCTCTGTTGCTGTTAACATTTTACAAAGTAAATATACATGTGCAAGAAACCACAATTTTGTGTAATATGCCAACCCAGTCTCCATGACTGAACGGGGAGGGGGGGGGGGTGGAGGGAGAAAACACCAGCTAGCAGTTGCTTAGGTAGCTCTGGTGGTAGAGCTGAGCAATGGCTATTTGAAAGCTGTCTGTTCAAGGCTGCAGCAAGTAAAGGAATAGTATCCAGAAATCAAAAAACCTACTACACAGGAGGAAAAGCCTATTTTATTGTTTCCTAAAGTAAACCTTAAATGGACATGGCTGAGGGGTGGGTCTATGGAGGATGGGTGGAGTAACCACACTGCCCACCCACTACTACTATTACCCACAGGTAAATAAGGAGGGATTCAAACGGACACCAGTGGTCATGACACCCATGCACCCAACCACCCAGTCCTCCACCCATCGAACATGCTAACCATTTACATGGACAGCCGCTCCACCAGTTCAAGGAAGGACACACACACACCATTATGTGGCAAGATGGCAAACAAAGGGCAAGAAAAGCCACAACCGCCATCACTGTCCATCCCCAACCAGACTCCATGCGGGTAGGGCAGAAGGGATGGGGAAGGAGCAGAAGAGAAACGCAAGCGGCACCCAAGCCACCAGACACCAGCGAGACAGACGGGTGCCAAGAAGTCCCTAGGCACAGCATGCAACCCACGGGCAGCACAGGAACAAAAGGGGAAGGCAGCAGGGGGGGCCTGCAGGCCCAAAAGCCTAGGAGTGCCGGGCGGGTGGGGGGAAGCACCACCACCACCCTGCCCAGTAGATAGGACAGTCCAAAATGCACAAAGCCCCAACTACAGGACACATCAGGTGAGAAGAGCAGGTTACTACCTTGAAAATAAGGTTCTTTGAGATGGCTCCCTATATTCTTACATATGGGTTTGTGCATGCACATCCTCCCCTAGCTGGCTATCCACAGCTATTGGTCCATTTCAATTTCTGATACATTCTATCCTCGTGCCATCTCCAATGGTCTTGTAAGAATATAGGAAGCCATCTCAAAAAACCTTGTTTACAAGTGTGCTCTGTCTATTCTTACATATGGGTGTTTACCAAACTTTGTGGAGGTAGGTGGAATTCTGTATTATTGTAGACATCGAGTAAAATCGTGAGAAGAATACTCTCAAGCAGTCATGTCTGTCTTTTCTTCTTTTTGCAATACAGAGTCCAAGACTGCAGTGCCAATAGGAAATGATTTCTGTGTAAACAAATCTAATGAATAATGCTTTACAAAAGTGTTTTCTGATGCCCATGTTGCTGCTTCACATATGTTGTGTGCTGGCACACCTGACCACACTGCTACTGAGGCTCCCAAAGCTTGTGTGGTTTGCGCCCTTACCCCTGTTGATAGGGCTTGTTCTTGGTATTCATAACAAAGCCTTATACATTCCACTACCCATTTGGATCACCTCTGTGAGGTGATCCTTTTCCCCTGATCCATCTCTGCCATGGACACAAACAGGTACTCTGTTCTGCGTATGCCTCTAGTGGTATGCAAATAATAGAGCAATGTCCATTGGATATCAAGTGAATGCAGTCCTCTGGATAATAGATTGGTAAAATTATCTGTGCATTCAAGTGAAAATGTGGCATCAGCTTTGGGTAAAAAGATGGATGAAGTGTGATAACTACCCTGTCCCATCACTGTGGAATTGCATATATGGTGGTCTGATAGTTATGGGAGTGATCTCACTTATCTGTAGGCATACCTCTGCTGAGGTTGGTAGTAAGTGTAGGGGGCATCTCTAGACCAGATTCTTAATCTACTTGCAGATGTTTGGGATTTCTGTAACTTCCCTAGAATATCATCAGTAGATTGTACGACTAGACCTGCCTCATCAAAAGGCATGTTCTCAATCCTATTCCTACGTGGAGTATCCAAGCGTGAGACTCTAAGCCATGCATGTCTACGCAGCACTATAGCAGTGGCTACTGAACATGCTGCTGTTATGCTGTGAACTTTGCAGCTTCTTGCTTGCCCTTCTGTCAACAGGGCAATAGCCCCTTGCCTATCTGGCTCTGGGAGTTTGGAAATTAATTTCCAGACCGCTCCCACAGACGATGATGGTGTGTTGCCATCACTGAGGTATAGTTAGCTATTGTCATGAGCATAGTGGCAGAAGCAAAAACCTTTCTGCCTATAACATCTAACTTCCTACCCTCCTTCTCTGCTGGGGAGGAGTCTGAGGAATCACATCTTGCTCTCTCCTTAGAAGCTGCCACTACTAGGGAGTTTGGAGATGGGTGTTTCAAATATATCTGGTGTCTGTCAGTGGGAAATAAGTAAAACACACTGGCAGAGCATGAGATCGGCTGCAGGACAGCTGGGGTTTCCCACAGGTGTTTCACCTCAGTAGACAATCTCGGCGGCAAAGGCAGTGCTACTCTCACTGTCTGCCACTGCCCCAGAATTTTAAACACTGGTTCCAGCTCCTCTGCCATCACAGCCTTGGCAGAGAGGGAGAGGGTTGCTGCCGCCAATCTTTTTATAAATAGGCAAAACTGTAGCTGGTCTTCCATGGAGGCCATTGACACATCCATTACATCAACAGAGGGGGGTGGATCCTATCCCTCTGAGTCAGCCATCCCATCTGGTGTTGACCCATCCGGGCATCCAGTATCTCCCTCTCTTCCTGAGCCAGGGGTAGTGATTTAACTAATACGTCATCCTGCTGCTCTGCAGGTTGTGCCAGCCCCTGCTCTGTTGCTGGAAACATGTCGTTTTTTTACTTTGACTGTTTTCGGTGCCTGCACCGTGCACCCGCATTCAGGATCCGCTCGGTGGCTGTCGGCACCGATCCTGATGTCAACAGTTCAGACTCCCACTGCTCTGGGATTTCTCGTGGCTGTCGCTGTGAACATTCTAAGAGCTGCTGGAGGTACTGCAGGATAAGCGTCTGGGTGCTCTCTCCCTCGGCTACGAATGGCAGCTGTGCGCCAACAGCGTAGCTGGTGCCATATCGCTCCTTGAACTTTTCCATGGGAATGCAGTGACCTGCCCCTCCTAGGGGCTGTGATCTGAAGAGTGTCTTGTCCCGCAAGCTCCTGCTTGGTCGGTAATGGTAGGGGGTTTCTTCTGCTGCTGAATCATGCTGATGGTCACTATCCAGGCCATCCAAGATAGGAGCACCGATTTCCTCACCCTATGAAGGAGGGGTGAGATGTTTGCGCTTTGCTGTTGCTTTCTTGTGCTGTGTCGGAGCATTCAGCACTTGTGAAATGCTAATCGTAACTGGCAAAACTACCTGCTCTGGCATTGGGGTCGGTGGGGTCGGCAGCACCATTGCTCCAGCAGCACTCACTGGGCTGAGGAGCTCAACGTCATGCAGCCAAGGCGAACAGATCACCTCCTGCAGGAATAAGAACACAAACAGCACTGTTCATAAACAAACAAACTAATATTTATTAAAAACAGCAGAAAACAAAAACTAAAAAAGAAAACTAGGGACGCCTCCCCCAGGCCCTGCTCTACTGAGCGCTCTGGGCCCGGGAGAAGTCGTGCATCTGCTGCCATACATCCAGCACCACCTCCAGCAATTCCTGGCACTCCTCTGCCCTCTCCCACATGAGCGTTCACACTGAAAGAGAGGAGAAGAGAGATCCCAATGAAGCATGAACCCCTCAGCACACATCCTGAGCCCACAGAGGGCTACACACCCCTGTAACTCAGAGGGAAAAGGGTGAGTGATAGGAACGCACCAAGTGTGGACACTCACGGGCCCCTCAGTAATTGTGACTCCTTTCATCAGCCACTGCATGCTGCAAGTCCAAGGTAATGCCCTCAAGGACCTGCAGGACTATAAGAATAGCATCTGTGAAAAGAACAAAACAAATCTCCCATAGCAGTAGATGGGGGTAGGTGCACAGAACGCGGCCGCACACAGCCCATATGCACCTCCCTGAGCACCCATAGGTAGCTCCATGGAGGGTGTGGGCTGGCCAACCCATGATGATCACTGCACCTGCCCCATCATGGAGCAAAGTGCAGGCGTTTGGGATCATGGCCTAACAGGGACAAGCTCAACATGTGGAATACACTTACGGGGACCGACACCTCCTCCATGGCACTGCTGAGCCAAATGAGAGCACGTAGGATGGGGAGGCTGGCCAGGACCACTACCAGGCCGTGTGTGGCTCATTAGCAAACACACAATACATCACATATACCGCACACAGACAAGGGGTAACCCCAATAAAAAGTCACCGAGGGGGAGAACTGTATCCCATCTGTGAAGGCTATTCATGGCAGCCATAGCTGATGGGATGCCTGCAGCTCATCAACTATTCTTGCAGGCTGCTGAGGTGCTGTTCAGGAGCATCTGTAATATGCAGAGGACATGCATACTGTGGTTCCAGCATACAGCTCAGCACTGACCCTCCATGTTGGACACACACAACAGTCTCTATGGCAACAGCACATCTCACAGATGGAGACGGGCATGGATGATATTGTGGGCAATACAGCAGGCTAAATGGGCAGATGTGGGTGGGCGCCATACTGAGGGGGGTTTCCTTTGCATCTCGGTTCCTGACAACAAACGTTGCTTTAGTCAGCTATGGCATTTGCCAAACAGTTTCCACGGAGAGAAAGACATGGGTCCAGCTCAGGAGCAAGGACTGGTGGGAGACCATACTGGCCAACTGGGGGGATGACCAGTGGACTGAGCATTTCAGAATGCTTCACGATCTACTATCCCACCTTGCTGGTATCCTTCAGCCACACCTGGAGAAGGAGACAACCAACATAAGAAACCCCATACCAGTGAGAAAGCACATTGTCAAAGCTGTTTGGAGGCTGGCAACCCCCGATTCCTGCTGCAGTGTGGCACAGCAATTTGGGCTGGGAAACACCACGTCACCAAGAACCTCATCAACATACATGTAATATATGTACTTAATTCCTTACCATACATACTTATATTCATTTTCATCAATAACTAAACTTTCACATTTTTCCATTATTAAACTTGATTTTCTTATAATTCAACAACATACAATTTTTTCACACTGCATTAAGTGTGTGCTTTATATGCTTTACATGTATAATTTAATACAATTAATACAATAAAGTGTTAATAATGTGAGTGTACATAACATTATACAATTTGTTCTACACAATGCAGTTGTGTACAAACAGACTTAATGCACTGTGAAAAAATTGTATGTTGTTGAATACATGTATGTTGATGATGGTAAAATATTAAATATTGGTCAAATTTTGAAATAATTTCAATGTTTTTTGGCATTTATGTTTTGTTGCAATGTATGGAGTTGAAGGTTTTTTTAATTTTAATTGGCCGGATTTTTTAAATTATTATTATTTGAAGAAAACTTTTGTGCATTTACGATTTTTTTAAACTGTTAAGGTTTTTGTTTTGGTTAATTATACCTGTGCTTTGAACTCTACACTGGTTTCCAGTAGCTTTCCAAGCACAATTCAAGGTTCTGATTTTGACCTATAAAGCTCAAGACAGCTTAGGTCCCATCCAACATAACTGAAAGACCACCTCCTTCCCTATGTTCCATTGCAATCCTGAGAACAACCTCCTGCTAATTCCATCATGGGGCCATGTGCATACAACCGAGACTCACGTTGAGTATCTTGGTGGGATGCCCCACAGCTCTGGGACTCCCTCCCCTTAGAAATCCACCAAAGCCCAAGCCTGAACATCTTCCAGGAGCAGTATAAGATCTTCCTATTTGGTCATCCATTTGGTGAAAGGGAATAAGGTTTATGGTGTAGTGATGTTTTAAGGGGTGGGGGTGGGGATTTACATATATACTGTATTTTGGTTGTGTTTTGTACTACGCCCTGAGCCCTCAGGATAGAGCAGACTACAAGTCCAAATAAATAGATAAACAAACTAAGCTAAGCATGTGCACCTGTAACTTCACAATTTCAGGATCCTAGCTGGGGCAAGGAGTTGGCCAGGGCCATAGATCTGGATCCGGAGTATCTCGGGGTCCCAGGTTCCATCCATGGGAGGGGGTAGGCTAGACATGAGGTCCTTGATCTAGATGGGGTCTGTATTCTGGTAGTTCAGCCAAGCGGGGTACCTGGGGAAAAGGGAACGGGCACAGCAAAAGCACAGAGACAGCAAGCAGGCTGAAGAGGGCCAGGTCTCTGTCTCATTGTCCAGAGCAAGTGAACCAGAGAGTTTAAATAGTAGCTGCAAACCAATCAGGACATGGGTCACCAGCAGCCAATCAGGAGCCTGGCTAGGAGTGCAAAGGGTCAGAGGATTAAGATTCCACTGCTTTGCCACAGCAGCCCTTCAGCGGTGTGGGCTCTTCCCCTGATGCCCAAAGGACATGAGTTCAAGGCCAGTGCCCCCCTTGTGTAGTGACAGAGCAGGTGGTTTTGCTGTTCAGTTTTTGTACATGCAAAATCAATAATCCTTTCATTACAGAAACAGCTTACACAGTATTTTTCTCACAATACTGGCTGCTTGTCCATGTTATACAATGTAACGTTAAATTTTATCTAATATGAGATTGTGTAATATGGGACTGCCCTCTTTCTCAAGCTCGGTGACTCTAACATTCATTTCATCAAAGAAGACAGGGCTGGATTGACTCACATGAGTTGTATTTAACGTTAAATTTGAATGTGTGAATGCTTTTGTAGACTTTGCACCCCACCAGATGTGCTGTGTGGTATAGGAATAGAGATTTATAATGTTTTCTAGCTAAGTGACTCCAAACTCTTGCACATGAACGACACAGATGGGACAGTCACCCCAGGCAAGAGGGGTTTTTGTTTGTGTTTTGTTTTGCCTTTCCACAAGACAGAATTTTAAAACTATCTGAAATTGTGTTCTCATCATATCCCAAAATAGAGTTTTGCCATATCACTATTCAGTATTTAGATCATGAAGCTACAGACTATACTGAAGGAGAAACACTGAAGAGTAAATACTTTAAACATTAGATACAGTGACTACATTCTACTATATAGAAGTGATGCTAAATAGACCATAGACCATTGTTCATATAGGAGAAGTGAGCAATATGTACCTATAGTAACTTTTTGCTCAGAAACCCATCATGCACGCTATCTTCCAACCATCCTCCCCTTGACTGATAACCTCCATCAAGATCTTGGGCAGCTTTCTTTATCTTTCACATACAGCTCCCTGAAAAATTTAACGGTGGATAAAAACAGATGTGAGGGTGTCCCACTGTGGCCTGAGACCCACCAGCATGTCTGTTTAGGCACTGCCAGGACTGCCCTCGGGCGGTTAGGTGACTAGCCAGGGCTGCGTTCTCAGAAAATCTCAGAGAACACAGCCTGGGTGAAGGGACCACCCACACTGATCAACGTAGGTGAGCACGTTTGTTATTCCCCACCATACCTGCACCATGGCCAAGCACCATGGCTGGTCACGAGAACTGTCCATCATGGTAGGGGGTGGGGTGCCTGCACGTTTGTTTAGCTTCCGGCCCTACTTGGGGCATACAGGAGGAGGGACGACTCTCCAGCCACGGGCACGTTTCTTCGGTACCCCTCCCCACCCCGGGCCATGGAGGCTGAAGTTTCCTGGGCTGAACCAGCCCAGTGAGCCACTGCACTGCCCGCACGTCTCTTTGTACCCAGTGATGTAAGGATTGCATACCCTTTTCACCCCCATCCCATGGAGACAAATATGTTGCCACTACGGGGGTGCAGAGGGTGGCGGCAGGACCTGCATGAGTGAAAAGTAGAGAAGAGTACACTATTAACTCATGTACAGTTTCTTCAATAGAGCACTGTGAAAAGTTTGCATTCGTCTTTGCAGAGAAGGGGGCCAGTTAAAGGACCTGGGTTTCATTTTCGACCATGCTATGTCCTTGAAAACTCAGGTATCAGATGTGGTTCAGAGATTCTTTTTTCAGCTACACAATTTGCATAAGCTATGCCCTTATTTCTCTCAGGCTGCCACTGCCACAATGACCCATGCTATGGTGGTCACGAGGCTTGATTTTTATAATTCCCTCTTCTATGGGCTTCCAGTGGTACTTCTCCATTGCTGGCAGCTTGTTTAGAATGTGGCAGCACAGCTGCTTACTGCTTTGGGCAGCCATGATCATGTTACACCCACCCTGAATTCTTTGAATTGGCTGTCTGTAGAGTGACAGATTGAATTTAAGATTGCTGTAACCTAGGGGGGTTCTTGGGAACCCCAAATCTTTGCAGAAGTATGCCTACTACCCAATCAGCACCCAAAACCTGGTCCTTTAAGTAGAAACTGGTTTAATTCATTCAGAGATTACTCCCATGTACTTTCCCTCAGGGCTTTAAAACCCAAACAAACCAGTCTCTCAGAGTCTGCAACAACATATCCAGTGTCGTCTCTTCCCCGGGGCTTCTTTGAAATCTGCAACAGACTATATCTATGATCAAAAAACCTTCAGTTTAAGAAAGAAGTTAAGGCTCTTACAAATTCAACCATGCTCCAAAAAGGGATTCGAGAGAAAAGGAATGGGAATTGGGTGTATGTGGGCTGTGGCTCCTGACTGAGGATTGGTTTTCGTGTTCTTTCTCCTCAGGTACAGCTCTCACAAGGGGATCAAGCTACTCATCCCATACCCATCAACCTTGTTCCATCCATATATACTCCCCCCCCATGCTTGAATATTCCATTGTTCCCATCCCAACTGAAAAGCACATACGAAAAACATACATATACTTAGCCCCCATCCGTGGGTGCCCCCCAAACCTTGTCCCTGAATACATATAACCTGTCTCTCAGCCGTCTCCCCCCATATATACCCCACCATCACCTGGGTACCTCTCCCCTCACAAACACTGCTCCCCACCCCTTGCTGTCCCCCACCCTTGTCCATGGATACACATCACCCATCTCTCAGGCTCCCCGCCCCATATACACCCCTCCCATAATTTGTCAGACCATTACTAATACACTTCCCCCCACTCCTCCTTGACTCCCCCCCCCCACACTTTGTGCATGTATACACATCATCCATTTCTCAGCCTTGACCCCCATAAACACTCCCCCAGCACCTAGCTGCCCCCTCCCCATACAGACACTTCTGCCACTGTCCGGCTGCCCCCAGTCTTGTCTCCCTGTACACATCCCCCATCCATAAAACTTGTTCCCCCATATACAGCCCCCAGTATTCAGCTGTTCCATTCTCCACAAACCAAATAAAAGCATATAGGGAAAGCAGGGGGCCAGGTGGCAGCAAGCTACTGCCTGACCCGTGCTCTGCCCAGCTTCAGTGTTGCCCCTAGCCTGCAGAGGAAGAGGACTGAGGCTGACAGACCAAGGCAAAGTGTGAATGCATGGAGCCTATGTTGTAAACGAGCACAATATTTGAGACTGTACAACGTATTTACTGCTTACATGGCATGCAAGTTAAGGTGGGAACCTTAACTTACAATTTCCATGCTTTTTGGAGCATGAGTGAATTTGTAAGAGCATTAACTTCTCTCTTAAACCAAAGGTTTTTGAAATCCTAGAATGTCCCTGTTTTTGAAAGGGGTATATGCTAAATATCCCCTGCTACAGCACAGGAGTCCTGACTCCCTGCTCCTCTGCTCTAACCCACTACTCCTTCCCACCTGCCACCCTGCTCAAAACCATAAGCCCCTATTCCCCTCCAATTGAACCCAGGAGTCCTGACTCCCAGCCCTCCTGCTTTAACCCACTAGACCCCCTCTCCCTCTCATTGAACTCAGGATTCTTGCTTCCCACCCACCCCTGCTGTAACCCACTACCCCCACTCTGGTCCTAAAGAACCCATGAGTCCTGGCTCCCAATGCATGGCTCGCCACTGTCATCCATGCCTTCATCACCTTGAGGCTGGATTACTGCAACGCGCTCTATGTGGGGCTGCCCGAGAAGCTGGTCCAGAGGCTGCAGCTGGTGCAGAATGCTGCGGACCATATCCTTACTGGGGCAGGCCGCAGGGAGCACATGACACCTGTGCTCCAGGCTCTGCGCTGGCTGCCTATAAAGCACCGAGCTAGGTTCAAGGTGCTGGTTTTGACCTTCAGAGCCCTTCACGGCCTGGGCCCTGCCTATCTGCAGGACCGCCTCACTCCCCATGTGCCTATGCGACCCCTGAGATTGTCCGTGGGGGCCTTTTTGGAGGTTCCCCGGGCGAGACAGGTGGCCACTGATGTGAGATCTTTTTTGGTGACTGCCACTGTGCTGTAGCATTCACTCCCGGAGGAGGCTCAGTTGGCCCCCACCCTCCTGTTGTTTCGACATTTGTGTAAGACCTGGCTGTTCTGCCAGGCTTTTGGCGAGGGGTGGGGGGTAGGGTGGGGGGAAGGGTTTGGGAGGGAGGATGAGTTTTATGATTTGTTTTAAAATTTGTTGATTTATTTTAAAATGTTTTATTGTTAAAAAAAAATTGTATTGTTCACCACCCCGAGCTGCCTTTGGGCAGGAGGGGCGGGATATAAGTTTTAAATAAATAAATAAATCCCGTGCTTTAATCCACTAGCCCATAGGCAACTTGGGGGGGGGCACAGGTCCACCCCAGTTTTTTGGAACTCCTATAGAGCCCTATAAAATCCCTGCCCAGGCCCCCACTCACCCCCCACTCCTGTGACACACACCCCCACACACACTATTGACAGTTACCAGTCATCTAGGCACTAGCCCCTACTCCCCTTTCATTGAACTTTCCCCTTCTTCCCACCATTGAACCCAGGAGTCCTGCCTTCCAGCGCCCCCCCCCAGCCCCACTCTCCAAAGGGATTTAAAGAGCGAGAGACACTCTGCAATTCTAATTAGTGGTTTTTGTCCTTTTACTTGGCTCAGGATCTCATACAAATGAACACAGCACACACACACATGCTCCACAATTAATTGACTCTTATCTTTAATGATATGCCACTGAACCTCACCAGATTCCAGCTAGCTTTTTATCTTAATCCTCACATAACCAGCCAGTCCTCCTGATGAACCTGCACCACAATTCTGTGCATGCATCATATTATCTTAAGAACCTCACTAACTCTGTTAGATAACATAGGAAATCGCAAACATCATAATTAAAAGCTACATGACATATTTTCAAAAATCCAAGCTCAGGAATGGGCTAGAATGCACACTTGAATTTTCTGACACCTCTACACCTCCTGACAAATAACTTTAAACACACTTTTCTGCACCCAAAGAAACCAGTCACAAAAAACAGAAAAACCAGTTCTGCCTCAAGTTTTCAACCTCCTATAACTCAGCCATTTCTCAGTGGATCTGTCTGAAATTTAGACAGCTTCTACCTCTCACCCAAGCAATCCACCCTAAAAAATTTCAGTGATAGAATAAATCATCTCATTTTATGAGTAGAATGTTCATGATTGTAACAGAGAGTGCAAGCTGTCTTAACTATAGAGCCAGTCTATTGTTAAGGTGACTGCATCACTGTGTTAAAGTCACAAACACTCTATTCATTATAAAATCAGAATGATTTTTCCTATCACTGTGAAATTTGGTAGTGATAGTTTTGGCTTGGGTGAGGGGTATAAGAATTTGACTTGTGTGAGGGGTATAAGCTGTCTAGATTTCAGGAAAATCAAATGAAAAACAAGAAAGTTAAAAATGTTTGATGTTTGGAGGCATAGCATTTCTGTCAGGGTGTGGAGGGGGCGGGGCCTGGAGGGACCGCAGAGGAGGGGGCAGGGGGCAGCTCGGGGTGCCCAGGAGGTTGTGCTCTCCACACCCCTAGTAACTGTGGCTGTAGAGGCTTCCCCTGCTTGCAGTCTGCTGGGCCAGCAAGTGCAGGATGAGAGACAGCTGCCTTCCCTGGCTTGCAGTCTGCTGGGCCAGCAAATGCAGGATGAGAGACAGCTGCAGTGCTCTGAGCGCCTGCAGCTGAAGCAAGGACTGGGTCTGGAGCAAGGCACATAAAAGGAGGGCCATTAGGCTTTCTCCTTTGCTGGTGATCAGAGCTTCTTGGTTCCTGTGATCTGGCCCATGCGTTGGTATTTGGAGAAACTGTGGTTTGTTAGAATCCCTTCCCTATCCCTATCCCTATCCCTGTTCCTGTGTGAAGAGTGCTGGTGCAATGAGTGATTGTGTTCGAGTGGTGTGTGCTTCTGTCTTCCTTACTGTTGACCTTCCTTGCCTTCCTGTGTGTGGTTGCCCTAATCGCTCCCCTCTGGGGTTCCCAAGGCCTGGGGTCCCTACCCCCTCCTCGTTTGTTTCCCCTCCTGGGTCCTGTGTGTGTGAAGGATCACTATAATTGAGGGCGTGACATCTCCGGTAGGCCCCCTGATGAATGGTGGTTGGGTCAGGTGCCTTTTTGCATACAATTGACCACACAGTGATACACCATACTGAGGGCTCCTTTAATGCTAATAGTGTGCATCTGTGAGTGGGGTTTGTGTACTTGTATCTTGTGCACCCCTCCCTCTTTCCTGTTTCCCCTTGCTATCCCATATTCCCCACAATTTCTCCCCTATGTGACTTTTTTTTCAGATGGAGGGTGTTAACAAATGAGACAGTAACTCACACCTGGTGGGTGTCCACCTGCCAGTTTATTAGGTGTTCAGCCCCCTCCCATGTCATGTGGCCACCACCCACCAGCCACACTGCCCCCATTCATAGCACGGGTCTGGAGAATGCGGAGCCCACCATGCAGGTAAATGTAGGCTAATGTGCGCCCATGTGTCTGCATCCCATCAATTAGGTTGTGTTCAGCCTCCACATGTAAATGACCACCAACACCATAAAGTCATGGGCAAAAAGCCTAGAGCATTCCAAGGAGCAACCACTTCTAGCCCCTCTTTCCACTCTTGCTCTCCTTGGTGCGCACATAACATCTACCTTAAAAGCCCACCATACCACTTTAAAACATGCGTTCTTCTGACTCTTCCTGGTTGGCAGTATGTGCCTGAATCTTGCTCTTTCCCAGTCATTGCATTAGCTATAGCGACTTGCAGAGGATTACTATAGTTAGGTCCATTTCTCAAACTGATAGGGATGTGCGAACACCGGGGGGTTCAGTGTTCAGCCCATTCAGGGTTCGGCCCCCCTGAAACCATTCAGGTTTGGGCTATTTGGCCCGAACCTGTTTGGTTTCACCAAACCCATTCAGGTGGGGTGCAACCCAGTTTTCCCTCCCCGCTCCAGCCTGCATGGGTAGAAGAGGCGCTGGGACTTGCCTCCCACACCCAGCCTGCTAAATTTAAAAAAAAAACAAAAAAAACCCAACCCCAGCCCAGGGATCAACCTACCTGGTGGTGCCGGAGCTATGGTCTTGGGTCTGGCGGCGGCAGCGGGTCTGGCTCCAGCAGTGCTCTGGAGTGCTTCAGGCCCCTTCTAGGCCTTCCAGGAACTGAAGGAGGGCTTCCGGCCCCTCCCTTTCGGTGATCGAAAGGGAGGGGTCAGAAGCTCTCCTTCAGTTCTCGGAAGGCCTAGAAGAGGCCTGAAGTGCTCTGGAGTTCTGCCAGAGCCGGACCTGCCACTGCTGCCACCACCAGACCCAGGGCCATAGCCCCGGCACCACCAGGTAGGTCGATCCCTGGGGTGGGGTTGGGTTGGGTTGGGGTTTTTTTTGTAAAAAAAAATAAAATTGCAGCCTGGAGGGGGGAAGGAAAACCGGGTCCCCCCCACCCAAACAGGTTCGAAACCCGAACTTTGTTCGGCCGGTTCAGGCAGGGGGCAGTTCGGGTTCAGGGTGTTTTCAAATGGCCCGAACACCATGAGTTTGCCCGAACACCAAACTCCTGAACTCTGTTTGCACATCCCTACAAACTGACACCAGGCAACAACTAGCACTGCTACCACCACCGCACAAGTGCAATTGCTCTCTGCCTACCAATCCACCTGTCAACACTGCGTTCCCTGGACCAACAAGGAGTCCAAGACCTTCATTGTGCTATGGGGGGGAGCAAAAGGTCCAATATGCCCTGGTGAAGTGCTACAGGAATGAGGCAGTGTTCCAAAAGATCTCAGTCCAAATTATGCAGAAGGACTACACCCAGGACATGAACCAGTGCAAGCAGCGGGCTAAGGACTTCAGCCATGAAAATAAAGGGATCCAAGACAATAACTTCACCTCCAGCCTTGGGAGACAAACATCACCTTATTATGAGCTCCTTGACTGGTTCCTCTGTGTGGCTGGAGCCACAGTTGCATCCCACCAGTATAGACTGCACCTTTGCCAGGTGGTAGAAGTGGGTGGATATGGCTCCTTCATTGCCTGCTCCTGCTGCAACCGCTCTTGTTCCCACCACAGAAGCTGTGACCGCTGGTCACATCTTTCCATACCTGTTCCCGCCCTGGAGCCAGCACAGGTTGACATGGACACACATGACACCGTGACTCTCATAGTGTATCTCCTTGACCTCAAGAGCCAGCCCTTGTTCAAGGAGCTTCTTGAGGTTCTGGTCGAGAGCCTGAAGACCCTGGATGCCACCTTTGTAGAGGAGGTGGTAAAGGCAGAGGAGAATGGTACATTTATGCACCTGGGGGAGGGAAGGGTGTTGCATTTACACAGCTGCATGATAAAGGCTTCCTTTTCTTGTTACCTAATTATGTTTTTTTAAATTTTTTACTGTGTTGATAGGTGGCCAGGAAAAGAGGAGCAACAGGAAAATTGCCACAAAACAGCTCCACAGGATGGGAAAGATAGGCATGAGAAGGCAATATGGTGGGCCTGGGGGAGACGGGGAAGCACCATGGCGGAATGGCAAGCTGGCGGGGGCTGGGGAGCCAAAATGACATCTGGGGGGTGGAGATGGTGCAAATGGTGGTGGTTGTTTTCTGTATGTTCTTCACACCTCTACAGTGATCACGGAAGGAGAACTGCATGGCACTGGGATCCCACCTTACAAGACTGGGTGCCTGGGCATCTAAATGGCAGATGGGATTTAATGTGGACAAGTGCAAAGTGATGCATTTAGGGAAAAATAATCCAAATTATGAGTACACAATGCTGGGTACTAAGCTAGGAGTTACCACTCAGGAAAAGGATCTGGGAGTGATTGTGGATAATACACTGAAATCCTCAGCCCAGTATGCCGCAGCGGTCAAAAAAGCAAATAGAATGTTAGGAATTATTCACAAGGGAATAGAGAATAAAACTGAGGATGTCATAATGCCTCTATACAAATCAATGGTGCGACCGCACCTCTAATATTGTGTGCAGTTCTGGTCGCTCCATCTCAAAAAAGACATAGCGGAACTAGAAAAGGTACAGAGAAGGGCAACAAAAATAATCCAGGGTATGGAACAGCACCTGTATGAGGAGAGGCTGGATAGGCTGGGGCTCTTCAGCTTGGAGAAGAGACGGCTGAGAGGAGATATGATAGAGGTCTATAAAATCATGAGTGGTGTGGAACTTGTAAACAGAAAACGGTTATTTACCCTCTCAACTAGTACTAAAACTAGACACTCCATGAAACTCACAGGTGGCAGAGTAAAAACAGACAAAAGAAAGTATTTTTTCACTCAGCGTACAATTAGGTTGTGGAATTTACTTCCAGGGGAGGTGATCAAGGCCAGCAGTATAGCCAAGTTTAAAAGAGGTTTGGACAAGTTCCTGGAAGATAGTTCCATTAGCAGCTAATAGCCAGATAGGTCTGGGGAACAAAACCCTTTTACTGTCGGGAGCCTGGGGATGACCCACAGGGAATGGATAGCATGGTGACCTGTTGGGTGCTTCTCCCAGGGCTTTGTGACTGGCCACTGTCGGAGGCAGGATGCTGGGCTCGATGGACCATTGGTCTGACCCAGTATGGCACTTCTTATGTTCTTAAGTCCCCCAGCAGCCACATAGGCCAGGAACTCATTCCCCCTTTCCTTTGGGCCAGAAGAGGGCCAGAAAACTGGGCAGATGGGGGCCTGAAACACCAGGGAGGGAAGGTTGGGTGGGACAGTCTGAACTAATGGCTTTCCTTGTTGCCTTGCTCCATGTCTGCCAGCTCAAGGAATCAGACAGAATCACCTGCCACAAGCCACACAGTGGAACCAGCATCTGTGGGTCTGCAACAAGTGGCACAGGGAGGATTTGGCAAGGGAGCTAATTGGGGAAACCATGCAGCAGATGGACAAGATCTGGAACACCATTAACAGCATGGCCAGGGAGCACAGGCAGCTGGTGTGGCGGAACACCGCAGAAAGCAAAGCCTTTGCTGTTGAGGCCTGCCTGGAACACCTGCAGAAGAACAGGCATTGGCAGAATCTCTAACAGAAATCTGAACAGTCAGACAGTGTGATCGAGAAGCCAAGCAAGGAGATGAGTGAGATGTGGGCACAGACACAAAGCAGCCTGTCCCAGTCCATTCACCTTCAAAGTTCACTGCCCAAGCATGTTGCTGCCTTGACCGTGAGCATTGTTGCTCAGGGGCAGGTGCCATTTCCTAACCTCCATTGGATGTTCATGCCCTCCCTACATGGAATCCAACCACCTGCCCTGGTTTCCCTCATGCTCCACTCCCCTCGAACTAGGGATAACATCCGAGTCCTCTCTGTATGGCACTCATGCCAGGGAACAGTTCCTGGGCAAAGTATGCCTTCCCCCCACCCCCACCCCTCACCCATCAACTATTCCCACATGCCTCCCATGAACAGTCCACCACAGCCAGATCCAAGGGAGGAGGATCAGGAAAACATCCCCCCATCCAAACAAGCATGCCCAGGCACCCCCAAAAGAAGCAGGCACAAGAAGAAATAGTTTACATTTTTAAAAAATAAAGTTCCTTAATTTTCCATAATCCATTATTTCCGTGCTGCTTCTTGGAAAGGATTGGGGGGAGGGGCTGTGGAGAATGGTGGTATGACATAGTGATAAGCCACATTTTAAGCTGGGGAATGGAAGGTGGGAGGTGACAGATGCACCAAAAATGGGCATGGGGAGGCTGCTGGCCATGTGCTTCCACTTGTGGCAGCCGGGGGAGCAGCAAGGAAAGTAGCAGGCCCTGTAGCCCAGCAGGAAAGCCCGGGTGGAAAGGGAACTACCGAGGGAAAGCCACAGGCAAAGGTCAGGAGCTGGTCAATTGCAGAGGAGCCAGCTGTATGGCTGTGGCTCTGCACTTCCTATTGCCATTCCCAGACCCAGCTAGCCTGTGAATGACAATAGAAAGCAGAGGTTCAGGCCTGCAGCCAGCTAGTCTACAAATACCATCAGGGAACAAACGGAAAGGTCACCAGGTGGAAAATAGCACAGGGGAGAGGGGCAGCAAAGACAGAAAGTATGTCATCCTGGGGATGGGGAGAGCCAGATGGGCCAGAGGAAAACACAGTGACATACAATACTGTTAAAGGTGTAACTGGGGGGGGGCATGGAATGGGTCAGAACTTGGAGGAGGTTGGAGGAAGCCAAGGGAAGGGCTCGAGAGGGGACAGGGCAAGCCAAGACCAGTAGAGTGGGTTACAAGTAGGAAAAAGGGGAACCTCTTAGAGGTTCTTCAATGGCACACGGGTAGAGCAGGCTCATCACAGAGGTTGGGGAGAATGGGAACCAACACAGCATACAGGAGCAGGGGAACAGAGGCTAGGGGTATCAGGGGAGAACAAGAGGCAATGAGGAAGCAGGGATTAAGGTTACAGAGAAGCAAGGAGTGGGGCAGAACAGGGGGGTACAGAATGAGAAAGGAATACTAGGGACCCAGGAGTGGAGACAGAGTCTGGGAATCAGAACACTAGGAGTCAAGAGGCAGAGACATGGAGACCAGAGAGGGATCATGATGGGAGGTAGTTGACCCACCCAGCTTCTTGTTGCTACCAGCATGCTTTTATACTGCTAGTATCCAGTCAGGAAGCTGGGAGGAAGAGCAAGAGGCAAGATAGGTAGGAGACTAGGGCCGCTTTTAGATGAGCTGGTCACCATTGCGCAACCCGCTCGCGCAATGTTTCAAAATCCCACAACGTGGGATTACACGAGACAGCCGGTGGGGATCATGCGCCTAGAAGGCGGTCACACATTCTTTGCCAACCGTGAATTAAATACCACACAATCGAAGTATTTAATTCACAGCCCGGGTGTCCTGTCCTGTCCTGAGTTCACTCACTGTTCCTGAGTGAACAGGGTGTCCTGTTCTGAGTGAACAGTTCCTCAGGCCAACCTGTGGCATTGAGGGATCTCTGACGTCAGCCCCCATACACGGGTTACGAGGGAGGGCTGCACATGTGAACAGTTCTCCCCACCAACCCAAGGAGTGGCGGTTCTATTGGTTTGCCCTGCAGCAGGCCGGGGAGCTGCCTCACCATCATTACGTCTATTTTTACCTAGCGGGGTACCACATATGCATAAACTAAACTGCCTAACTGAGTCAGACCAATGGTCCATCTTAGCCCAGTATTGTCACAACCTGACACGGCAGCAGGGGTTTTCAAATTCAGGTCCAAATTCGATTCTTCCGGGGTCTCCAGCAGAGGCCATCCTGGCGTGCTACCTGAGACCCCTCCAAGCTCCCAGCAGAGGCCTCCCCCAGGTGTGCTACCAGGGATCCTGAAGTGGAGATGCTGGGGGTTGAACCTGGGACTTTATACATGTAAAGCACACACTCTTACTACTTGAGCTGTTTTTCATTATCGGTTTCATTATTTTAAATGTCATTTTCATTATTATTAACGACAATGTTGTTTTCGTTTTCATTGTCGTTCTTGGTATCGGTATAGTTTCAAATGAAGATTTTATTTTTGGTATCAGTATCGTTATCGGTATTGATTCCGATAACATAATATATACAATATATATAATAAAACAAACTAGCCTAAATAGGAGTGAGGATATAATATCTAATCTATATATGCACACAAGTAATATCTATCTAAATCTAAGGGAGACAGGGGAAGGGAAAAGTAAAACTATCTATTATCTAATTATCTATATAACTATTCTAATCTAATCTATATGTCTATAATATATATCTATATCTATATCTATATATCATGTACAGAGGGGAGAAGGGCAGGGAAAGGGAGAAGGTAAAATGTAGGGTATGAGGAAGGAAAAGTATTGGTCATCCAATAAGTGATAGGGAGGATTTTTTGTGTGCAAGCACCACAGTTCTGTAAACGCAACCTGACAAGGGTTGCAGTGCCCTCCCCCAGAGCCTGATTGGTTGTGGGAGGCAGTAGACATTGAGCATTCACAGAGTGCCATGAGACTGCTGGTGCCTGCTTGCGCTGCTCATTGGCCAGCGATACATCCATCAGATACTGCTGAGCTGCTCGCCCCTCCCAACATAGGCACATTTCCCGGGGCTCAAACCCTCCCCCCCCCCTTGAATTTAAACCCTGCACACACACACACAAATTAAGCCCTGGGTACAAGGAACGTAAACCTACTGAAGGAGAGCTTGTTGCCCTATACAAGGTTTGGACACTGAAAAATGCAGAACACCCTCACGAGTAAGGATGTTTTCCACCCCCACCGTATGGTAATGCAGAAGATGATAGAGAAGCGGGTACAAGAGGCGCATGTTTGACAGGGAGGGTTTTTGCGAACCAAGAGAGTTTGAGTGGGGGTACAGATGGGAGGGTTTGGGGGCACAGGTGGGTGGGAGGGGCTGGGGTAGTTGGAGTGGGGATGCAAGTGAGAGGGGCTGGAGTTGGAGTACAGGTGGGAGGGGCTGGCGGGAGTTGGAGTGGGGGGATTTAGGTGGGAGGGGCTTGGAGAAATGGTGTGTGGGTTGCAGGTGGGAGGGAGTGGGGTGCAGAACGGTTGGGTGGGGGAAGATGGACCGTGGGGGTTGGCAGTTCAGCAGGGCTAGAGTGGAGAAAGGTTGGCTGGAGGGGAGATGGGTGGGTTTTATTTATTTATTTCCTTATATTTTTATCCCACTGCACTTGTCCGCAGGCAACACAGAGCANTTGCGCTGCTCATTGGCCAGCGATACATCCATCAGATACTGCTGAGCTGCTCGCCCCTCCCAACATAGGCACAGTTCAAGAGTTCAATCCTGCTTAGGGCTCCAAGATATCTGCTCTCTCCTCCCCTCTCCACATTTTCCCTCCAAAACCTAACTGCCACAGCACTAATAATAACAATGATAATGGCATTGTCGTTTTAGTTATCATTGTTGTTAATCAATTGTCGTTTTTGTTATTGCAATAATGATAACAAAAATGACAAATGTTGTTATCATTATTGTAATAACGAAAACGACATGCACACTCCTATGGAATGGCCATTTGGCCTTTTCCATTTCTGGGTGTACACTCCTATTGGGAATATTTCCCGGGGCTCAAACCCTCCCCCCCCCCTTGAATTTAAACCCTGCACACACACACACAAATTAAGCCCTGGGTACAAGGAACGTAAATCTACTGAAGGAGAGCTTGTTGCCCTATACAAGGTTTGGACACTGAAAAATGCAGAACACCCTCACGAGTAAGGATGTTTTCCACCCCCACCATATGGTAATGCAGAAGATGATAGAGAAGCGGGTACAAGAGGCGCATGTTTGACAGGGAGGGTTTTTGCGAACCAAGAGGAATTTCCAACACCACAGCAGGCAAAACCCCAGTAAAACTGTGTGCTGCTACCTGTCAGTACATCACTGTGACCCATGAGTGCAGGGGCATAGCAAGTCTGATGAGGGCCTGGGCTCAGCCCACGGTTATGCTCCCCCCGTCCCCAAGGGTGAGTTGGAATGGGGTCTGGGGCAAACTAGGAGGGTTGGCTGGGGGGAGATGGGCTGGTTGCAAGTGGGATTAGGTGGGAGGGGCTGGGGAGATGGGGTGGGGGATGCAGGGCTTGGAATAGGAAAGTTGGAATGGGAGTGTAAGTTGGAGGTGCTAGG
>QEPC01013334.1:296082-320260 GCA_003113815.1 Sphenodon punctatus | reverse complement strand
TTGGCTTCGTTTGCCCTCAGGCGGCCATGTCTGTGTCCCGCCCCTGCCTGGTGCCTTGTGGGTGTTTTGCACCCGGCGGGGGTTCGGCTGCACATCTGTTGTGCTGCCATGGCCCGCGATGGTTCGGCCCGGTTCTGGCCCATGGTCCCGTTGCCGGCACGTCTGTTTGGGTCACTTTTCCACCCCCGCGCATGGTTGCGCTGTTCACCCCCCCTGGGGTTTCACTGTGGTGAACCGCCCACCCGTAACGTCTGAAATCACCCACAATGAAGGAGGACAAAATACAAGCAGGGAAGGTAAATCCTGATAGAAAACTCAGAGAATATAGAGTCACAGAGGGGCAACTTGGAAACATACTAGATTGGGAAACATTGGCAATGAAAACTAGACCACTTATATCCAATGAGTGAATATAAAATGATGGCATTAAATGTCAGAGGGCTGAATTCTCCCCCCAAAAGAAGAAGGATCAGGGATATGATACAAGAGTTAAAAGCAGATATATTTTTCCTCCAGGAAACTCATTTATTGGAGAAAGATGTGTATAGATTTGCAAATATGAATATAGGGAGCCTCATGTGCGAAGAAGAAAAAAGCTGGAGTCCTGATAGGTTTTAACAAAAATAAGGATTTTAAATTAGATAAAACAGTCAAAGATAAGGAAGGAAGATTTTTTATGTCTAATATGTAGGATAGATGATATGCTGGTAACTCTAGTTAATGTCTATGCACCAAATGAGCGCAAAATGGCATTTTTCAAAAAGTACTTACATATGGTGGCAGACAGTGCAAAGGGGATAGTAATTATACAGGGTGACTTCAACGTGACTATGTCTGAACTAGACTATTCAAGAAAAGCAGAACCCAGAAATGTTCAGAAAGGGCTGGCGGACCCAGTAGAGGCACTGGGATGGATGGAGGCTCGGAGAGCTTTAAATGGCTCGTCTAGAAGCTACACTTTCTTTTCACCTAAGTATAATAGCTACACAAGAATAGACATGGTTTTAGTGTCCAAATCTGATCTATATAAATGCAAGAGGGCTTGTATACACCCAGTGGTGGTTTCTGACCATATTTCAGTAGTTTCATGCTTTCAGCTAGGGGTGGAGGAGAGGCCAAGAAATAATACATGGAAACTAAGAAGGGACATTTTAAAAATGAGAAACATAGGGAGCAGTTGCAACGGGAATTAATAGAATATTTTGAAATTAATGTAAAGTCGGTCTCTTCACCGGCAACTCTTTGGGAGGCAGCCAAGGCTGTTACGAGAGGCAACGTAATAGCATTGCAAGCTTAAATTACAAAGGAGAGAAAGCAGATAATCAAAGAGCGCTATGCAGAGCTGCAAAAACTGGAGGCTCAGAATAAGCAATTCCCATCAGGCTATTTGAAACAGAAAATTGTGAAGATTAAAGAAATGATAAATGGAATAGAATTAGAAAAGGTTATGGGCCAGATACAAAGAATGAAGTAACACTTTTTTGAGAGCAATAATAGGACAGGGAAAATTTTAGCAAACATAGTGAAGGTGAAGCAAAGAAGAGCACACATTGTTAAAATTACCAACAGGCAGGGTAGTTTGTGTAAGGATCCGGAAGAAATCCGGAAAGCCTTTCTGGAGTTCTATAAAAAGTATACTCTACACAAAACCCAGAGGAGGAGGAAATAAAGACTTTTCTGAATAAAATACATTCTCTGGAGTTGAATGAGGCGCAGAGAGCCTTTCTAAACAATGTTATTACAGAACAGGAAGTGCGAGAGGCCATCTTGGCTTCTAAGAAAAATAAAGCATGTGGCCTGGACGGCTTCCTGAACGAATTTTATAGAACCTTTTTGGATACACTGACCCCTCATTTAACTGCAGTGTTTAACAATATTCTGGTAGAGGATAAAATGCCTCAGGAGTTTTATAAGGCAGTGATATCTTTAATTCTTAAACCAGGAAGACCAGCTGACCAATGTGGCAGTTACAGACCAATCTCCCTTTTAAATTCTGATTTTAAAATTTTTGCTAAAATCCTTGCTATTAGGCTGAGGGCAATAATCAGTGAAATCATTCACAAAAATCAAACTGGTTTCATCCCTGGAAGGCAAGGAAGGGACAACATTAGAAAGACAGTGAACATAATTTATGCAATTCAGCAACAGAAAATTCCAGCAATGGTCATCTCGGCTGATGCTGAGAAGGTATTTGATTTTCTTGAATTTAATTGTCTTTTCCTTGCTCTGGAGAAAATGGGATTTCAAGGTAACTTTTTGAGATGGTTAAAGGCTATATACAAGGATCCACAATCCAGGCTGATTATCAATGGTAACCTGACAGATTGTTTTAAATTAGAAAGAGGGTCTAGACAAGGGTGCCCGCTATCACCTTTACTTTTCAATTTGACGTTAGAATTGTTGGCCAATGCAATTAGACAAAATGACCTTATAAAAGGAGTTCAGATGGGGGGGAATGTGCAAAAGTTATCATTATATGCTGATGACCTTCTACTGTATATTGCAGAGCCAGAAGGATCTCTCCCAGAACTGCTCAGAGTAATAGACCAATTTGGAAAGGTATCTGGGTACACAATAAATAAGGGTAAATCTTACACAATGGTATTTGGTAAAGATCAAGAACAGGAAAGGCATTTAAAAGAAATCTCGCCGTTTCCTGTCAGTGAAGAAATTAAATATCTGGGGGTAGACATACCCAAAAAGTTAAAAGACCTTTACCTGAAAAACTTTCCGCCTTTTCTCAAAAAGCTGAACGCAGAGGTTATGCCCTGGCAGAGTCTATTGGTGTCATGGATGGGCAAAGTAAATTTGTTTAAGATGATGGTACTCCCCAAGATCTTATACAAACTGATGGCTCTTCCAATATATTTACCTGAGGCATTTTTAAGGATACGGATGTCCTAATAAAGGCTATAGTTTAAAATGGAAGGAAACCAAGAATCAAGAAACTGACTCCCTTGCTATGATGTTATACTCCATGAGCCAACCATTTAACCTCACCAGAAGATATTTCGCATACAGCTTGCTAATAACATTTAGCAAGCTGATAGGTCTATAATTCCCCAGCAATGTGGGACATCCTTTTTTAAATATAAGAGCCACTATGGCCGTTCCCCAATCGTTGGGTACAATCCCAGATACATTAATTGCTGTAAACAAGGAAGCCAACACAGGGGCCCACCAGTCGACATCTGCTTTCAGCAGCTCAACGGGAAGAAAGTTTATTCCTGGGGCCTTTCCTCCTTTAAGGGTTCCTATTAATTCGCTCACCTCTTCTGGTGTAACTGGGGTCCACTGAGGGAAGGTCTCTAAAACTTCATGACTGGGGGTCAGAGGGATTGGGGCAGTGTATAGAGAAGTGGAATGGTGTATCCAATCTTCTTCAGTAACCACCATTCTGCCCCGTACACACATTCCCTCACCTGTGTCACATCTAATCCCCCTCACCAGGTCCTCTATCCACTACTGTCTCTATTTTAGCAAGGCAAATGTCCTCCACTGAGAGGGCAAGGGGGAGATGATCACCACCAAACCAGGCCAGCACCTCAAAATTGCCTACTACAGGCAGAACACTGGCTGAAACAGCCATGTAGTCTACTGTACTACACCCTCTACAAGAGAGATAAGTAAAATTACCAGGATAGTCATCCCATCCACGCCCATTTAATAAATATAAGTTTAGTTCAGATAGTAATTTTGCTAAGGCTTGCCCATCAACTTTTAAGCCCAGATCCTTTCCTCGACGGGGCAGCAGAGGAACAGCGTCCTCCTCGACCCAAAATTTCCCTTTTGGTTAATATCCTGATCAGAGGGGCCCATCCTGGCGTTAAAATCACCTGATAGCATCATGGGAGTGTCTAGATAGAGCTTGCGAATGTTGTTCAACAGCAAAACTAACAGGTCCTCCCACACGCTCCCATCATACCCAGGTGCAGTGCTGGGAAAAATATATACTATAATAACCAACAGGGACCAGTTAGCAGACTCTATCAAGCACCCACAAACATTAGGAAGATCAAGGGGGAGAGAAGAAATACTAAACCCCCTAGTGCCATCCACCAAACAGGCAACTCCTCCACTTGGCCTACCCCACAGGGACGTCTTGGTGGCCCTACTCCAATAGACCTCATAACCAGGGAGAATTGGATGATCTAACAACCAGGTTTCCTGCACCAGAATAACACCGAAATTCCTAATAAAGAAAATGCAGTCCGGATCCCGTAACCTCAGGTGCCACCCAGCAACATCCCAGGACAGGACCTTTAAAAAAGATGGTCCTGCGTTGGAACTGAGTAAATCTAACTTAGATTTGTTTTCCTGGGCTCCTGGATTGGTTTTAACCAAGGTTGCCTGAGGCCCAGCTACCTCCAGAGGGGACACTGCTAGCAGTCCCTGTACCAGCAAGGAAACCTGTATAGCCTCTGGTGATTTCTCCCCCCCACCCTCCAACATTGTCTTCAGTGGAGAGATGAAGCTCATCGGCAAATGGCTGGTCCCCTTTCCCCCCCTTTATAATGCCACTTGATATATCATTCGATTCCACTATCCCCCCACACTCCCAATCTGCCAATTCCTGGAATCTAACCCAGTTCATACTTGTCTCCTTCTGCTTACTAATCCCTGGGTTAGCTGTAAAACAGCATTCTGTGTCTCCTTCCTCCTGGCAGGTAAGCCCTTGCGGGGAGGCGGAATCTTGGTAGATTACCTTCACCCCCACTTCCGGGGGGGGGGTGTCCCTCCTTAGCGGCAAAACATTACGCTCCTTCTGAGAAACATCCAGTTCCTCACCTACCCTGGCCAATTCATGCAAATCCATCCCTGCATCATTCAGCTCTTCTTGGGCAACAGCAAGGCACCCATTTTCTCCCAAGGCAATAGCCGAGCCTGGACATTCCTCCCCCGGAAAGCAAAAAGTTGTACCACAAGACTGCCCCTCACCACCCAGGACCTGATCATTTACTTGCATAGGATTACCAGTGGTTGGGGTGAGAGTGGGAGGGGGGAGAGAAGCTAGAGACTGCTCACACGGGCCAGGGAGGGACATAGGGACCACACCCTTATTTATTGTAGATTGATGGAGAAAATGACCGTTATTTATATAGATTTTTGCTAATCAGATCCCTCTGCTATACAGGAGGTGGCTAGCCTGCCAAATATAATCTGGGAGGTCACTATTCCTAAACGAGACAACTGCTCAGAAAAAATCCCTCTGCCTACACAGAATCCTTACTTCCTTAATACTCCTAGGGTGGCAAGGTATGGGGAGTAATGTCCTAAGATGGCAATCCACCCAAGAGGGGAAGACCATTGGGGAACTATACCCGAAGGTTGGGTAAGCACCGTAAAATCGATAGACATCCTGCAATAGCCAAAACACAAGCCCGGTTCCTAGGATCCCTGTAGGTTAACAAACTCTCCTTCCCTTCTTGAAACTGGGCTGGCTAACTGTATATTCCCACCAGTCTGAGAGTTTGCAGCTTCCCCCAAACCTAGCAAATACACGGAACCTACTCCCTTAATTGGAGACTGATTTGGTGTCTTGGGTGGGTGGGTTGGGGCTACTGGCCCTAGGGGAGTCAACAAGATGGGTTAAAATACACAATTGGGTGAAAATATGATGAAGAGTTTTACTGATGAGGAGCGTTTGCTCCACCAAAACATGAGCCCATGAAGAGTCAGAGGCCATGTGGCATTGGCGAGAAGGGGAGGTCTCCACCCCTTGCAGCGTTCCCGGGAGTAGGGGTGACTCAGAACCTTCTGTGTCCTCGGCCCGCCGTTTGCGGGGTTGCTCCCGAGGGCTCTTCCAGATATCTCCCATCTCCTCACAGTTGCCCACTTGACTAAGGACCGTAAATCAATTAGACAGACGAATATCGGTAGAGAGTGACGCCTCATCAAGTGAAAGAGACTCCGCGCTTACCAAAGGTTGCAGGGTCGTTCTGTGGCCATGGACTCACCCACCCATGGACGCATGCACAGACCTTGGATTATCCCTGGCTTTCCCCTAATTTTTTTTATTATTCCCTGTTGAAATGGTTTTAATTTAATTTTAAATGGATTTTAGGCTTTTACTATATTTTATTGCATGTTTGTATGTTGTGAAGCTCTCCATGCACTATTTAGTGGTGGTGATCATGTCATGGTGATGATGGTTGTTTGTAGGTAGGTGGTGGGGTGCTGTATAAATAAAAACTATTATCATTATTATTATTTATTAAGTATTTATATAGCACCAGCAATGTACCTGGCGCTTTACAAAGTAATTGAATAGACACGGTTCCTGCCCTAGGGCTTACAATCTGGGAGATTGGGGGTGGGGGGAGACAAAGGAAGGGGAAACAGAGGGAGAGACAAGGAGAATAACATTCACGAAGATGCAAGGTCCCAGGTGCACGCGCTTGGCTTGGTTACATTGAGAATGATGGCTGGTTGGTCCGTGTGGTGAGGATATGAGTACACAGACCTCAGGTAACAGATTGTTCTGGATGGAGGGTATCAGCAGGAGTTAGGGGAGGGGAGCAAGAAGTCGGGGAGGGCAGAGCGGAAGAGGTGGGTCTTGAGGGATTTGAAGGTATGAAGGGAGGGGGCGAGGTGGATGTGGGCAGGGAGGGAGTTCCAGGCATGGAGGTAAGGAAGGGAGAAGAGGAGAAGGCAGTTAGGGGAAGTGTGGGAGGGTGAGAGAGGGGACAGAGGAGGAGAAGAGTTCACAGACTGGAGTACGGAGGGAAGAATAATAATAATGTTAATAATGTTAATAATTTATTATTATTATTATTATTAAATTTTGTACAAGCAAACTTTGAATTCAACAAATTCCCATATTCAAATAGTCAGAATCATTTCAAATCCATTGACTGTATTGGGAAAGATTGTCTTTCAAAGTTCATTTTTAATATGTTTGTTTTTTTGTTTTTTTGTTATTGTTTTCTGCCAGGTTCCTTGGTTGTTCATTCATTTTTTTCCTTTATCCTCTTCTTGGTCCAGACCTGTCAAAAATGTGAAACCCCCAGGAGGGCACCCCCAGGAGATCGTAGGGACTGCCCAGGGGCCCAGGGGGAGTGAGGCAATTCTGAAGGTAAGTGAGACCCAGACCGTTTAGGGTTTTAAAGGTTAAAACCAGCACCTTGTAGGGCCTGGAAGACAATTGGCAGCCAGTGCTCAAACCTGTCCCCATCAAGAGGCGGGCCATGGCAATATGCACCAGCTGTAGCTTCTGGACCTTTCCCATGGTTAGTCCCACATAGAGTGCATTACAATAGTCCAGCTTCGAGTGATGAAGGGGTAACCAGGACAGGGCAGCTTAAAAATGTGAAAATAAATAAACAAACAAACAAATACATTAACACATGTATAACAGTGGCAAGATTGGAGTCTGAGATATATGGGCAGAGTCTCTTCCCCAGATGTAATGGTTGAAAGGTACCCCCGGTCACAGCCTGGTCACAGTCAACACCTGCTGATCCAGGCGCAGCTGCCCATTCCAAGTCCCTCTGACCCTGGTGGAGGCCGGCAGCCTGGCATAAAAACCAACATGCAGCTCTCATGGTGTCCACTATTACCCAATTGGAAAGACTTTAGCCTGGGTTGTGATCCCAGAGGTCTCCAGGATCGCAACCTGAATGAGGCACCACCACGTCACAATGTTCTTTCTAATTATTTTTCATTATTTGGTTCTGAGTTCTTTACTTGTTCATTCATTTTTTCCTTTGTCCATTTGTTATTGGGTGGTTCTTTCTCACACTTGTACGTAATTGATTGGCCGAGCCAATCATGTGAGTTACCGGATTAAGGGTCTGAAACGCCAAAATGCTAAACACCCACAGGAATGACGTTCCGAGCAAAGCAGCAGCACTAAGTATGGAAGAGATGAAGGGCTGAAGTCAGGGACTCAGTAAATTTCACAGAGAGAGGCTCTACATTCAGATTCAGATATTGTTGTCAGTTCATGAATACTCAGATTTGAATTACAAATAAAAAGTCACAAATTACTTTCATCACTATCTCTAACATCCTGTAGTAGGGATGGGAGAACAGATAGTGGTTCGGGTTCGTCTGTTTGGTTTGGCCCCGTTCGGTTCGTCCGTTCGGTTCGGCTGCGTTCGGTTTGTCCATTCGGTTCGGCAGTTTGGTTAGTTCGCAGGGTTTGGGTTCGGCCGTTCGGTTCGGCCGTTCGGGAAATGTTATGGGTGGTTTTTTTGGTTTTTATATGGATTTTTGGTATTTTATTTGGTTTTATATGGTTTTCTTTTGTTTTTTATTTGTTTGTTTTTGTTTTTATATGGGGTTTTTAAATTTAATTTTTGTATCTAATATTCTATCTATCTATCTACACTAAATCTAACTGCTATTAACTATTCTAAATGCTATGAACTAAATGGATTATCTAATAAGTACACAGGCCTACTCCTACAAACACTAAAACTAAATCACTAACTTTATCTCTATCACTAAGCTAGCTCCTACAACTACTATCCCTAACCTATCTATCTATCTCTCTATAGCTATGTCTCTCTGTCTCTCTCTATATGGGAAAGGGGGGGGGATTCACAAACACAAGGTTTCAGTTTAAGGTTTAAGTTTCATTTAAGTACAAAACTGAAATGAAACTTAAAGCAATCTAATAATCCTACTCAACGCCTGCTGTTCAGGAACAGTGACTAGCTCAGAAAGTGTTGGGAACGGGGGAGGTAGATAGTTTCATTTCTTGCAAGTCTCTCCACCCCTGGTGCCTGGAAGTCTGCTCCTCAGTGCCTAGTACTACCCCTCCCTGTCACGTTTGACCTTACAGTGAACCTTTTTTTGCCACCCGAACGCGATCCGAACTGACCGAACTGTTTGGCCATTTTGCCGTTCGGTGTTCTGTTCTGTATGCTCTTGTTTGGGTTCGGGTTCACGTTCAGTCATCCGAACAGGTCGAGTTCGGGTCGAACTCCAAACTTCCGAACTATGTTCACCCATCCCTATCCTGTAGTAAAGCTATTTTTATTTTAAGCCAGAGTGTTAAAAGCTTGTTAAAGTTCTGTTGGTTATAAAATACAAGTCCATCTGCTGGGATAGCATTGGCATTGGGTGTCACCTTGCTTAGAAAAGACAGATACGCTTCTGGTAAAGTTATTATATGTAGTTAATCAATAACATGTTCTTTTTGCTTTCGCTTTCCCTGCTCAGAGTTCAGATTACCTTTTTTTGTGCGATCTGTTCCCTCCAACACACCTTCAAAACTCAATTATTTGGAGGGCCTTTTTGGTCAATTCTTTACCCCTTATCCCTGGTCCTGAGGAATGGAGCATCTTCCAGGTCATTGTCTTTTTTAGATCACAGGAGAAGGTAGGTTCTTCTCTTTTTATTCTTTACTTGCTGAAAACATTGGGTTGGATAATGTGCTGGTGTAAACTGGGGACAGACTTTGGCACTTTTTACACGAGATTCTCCCATGCATGGACCCCCACTGTCAATGCAGGGGAGCATCCCGTGAAAATGTCAGGGTACATAGGTGCACGCTCCCATGACCCATCCATCCTCCCCCCCGCACACAGAGCAACCAGCAACAATGCAATTTGCTCCATGTGTGGGGATATGTGGGGATGGGGGGGGGATGAGTGTGTGCCCATGTGCATCCCCTCCCCTGCAGTAGAGCACCAATGGACCACTACCCCAGCTGCACCCCATTTATAAAGGGTCTTCATGTGGAACAAGCAACAGTGCCTGGAGCATTCACCTATTTCTGTTTGAAGAATGATTAACGTGCCAAAGATCAATACATACCACTGACCAGTGATTGAGAATGTCTTTAATAGCACTGATGGAGCACAGTAAACTGCATTGTGACTGAAATCTTATAACTTAGTTGCTATGTGAAGAATACTAAATATCATAATCTGAACGGCTGAATTATCACCTCTATTTCAAATTCTTCTTTACATTTTCAGAGTTTTCAGTCTCTCTCTTTGAGGCTGTCCGATTGTACAATAACGGTGTTTTTATCCGAAGACAAAGGGACAGAGATCTTAAATTTCTGATCTTTTTTTGTTCTATTGCTGCTCACGTTTCCAGGTCGGCTCAAGTGGCACCTGCCTAGGGAGCAATCGGTAGCTATGCAGCTGAAGGGATGGCTTGCTGCCTGCTTCTCCTCTGTCCTATTCCTGGCATCAATCCATTTCACAGGTAAGTGTATCAGCCTCATAGTTCCTCATCTAAGGCATAGCTCACTGTATGGAGACCAGTGACTCTAAATGAAACCTCTACATTCCCTAGAAGTAATGATTTAGTGATGCTACTGAGACTCATTTGCTGGATAAGGGAGGGCGTGGGGTCTGATCCTGTAAGATGCAGAGCAGCTTCTGGAAGGTAATGAATGCTCTCAGCTCCAATATTGCAGACCTATTGCCTCCCTCCCTTCACCTCAGATGTTTAGACCCTTTTCCTGGTTCATCTTGCATTGCTCTGGATCTTTGTTCAACAAGAGTCCCAAATGCCTAGGTTACAAGAAACTCAGCTACCTTGACTCCACCCCAATATGGGGGTCCCTGATTTCTGCCTCCAGGAGTCCCACTCGCTGAGAAGCAGAGAGTTTTAGAGGCTCATCAGAGTAGCAGCAATGACTAGCGATACCAGCACCACTTCTCCCCAGGAGGAACCCTTGGAGGGGTGGGAAAAGTCAGATGGGGTGAGACAAAGGGATCATCACTCATGTCCCTGCATGACGTATCCCTGCCCCTTGCATTGTGTCATGACATCACACTGCTCTAGTGACCACATTATCGTTTGGACTCAGCAACCTCCTCGTAACCCAAATATTTGGATTAGTCTGAAGGTCTATCAGAATCTCCCCATAGTATTTTAGTCGAGGACCCATCAGCGCTGGGTAGCTCAGTAGAATATGAGACACTGTGTCCACTTCCCCCCACTCACAAAGCTGGCAGACCCTCAATGATTTAGACATACCCTTGTATCTTCCCTCCACCAATGCCGAGGGAAATACATTACACCGCAATTTGGTGAAGGCCATATGCCTCTCCGAGTCTGTCCATGTGAAAAGATAATTGGGGCTCACTGAGTTGGGCCTATGGATCTCAATCTCCGGGCTAACTTGTTGTAGATGCAACAGAGAATATTCTGTCTGCAAAGTTTGGTCCTGTATTCTCTGAAGGACCAACTTCCTGAAAACCTTTAACACAAGCCTCCCAGGGGTCCCCACCTCAAATCCCAATTGCTGGACCATCAATTTGACCTGACCAGCCCAAGGTTCCAACAGACCATCCACCAATGCCTCATTTATTAAAGATTTATCCGACTTGGGGGCTGCAACTAATTTGGCCCAATAATGTATTATCTGTTGTGTTACTAAAGACCATATTGGTAATGAAACAGTCTCCAACCGGGAGATTACCTGTGGGGCACTCCTCAGGATTCCCAGTACTGAGGCCAGAAAGCCATTTTGAATATCCTCTAGCCGCTCGACAAATGTTAAGCCCCAAATTTGAGCAGCATATAGGGCCTGGCTCACCACCTTAGCTTTGAACAGGGCAATTGCAGCCACTATAACATGCCCACCTTGTCCGAAATAGAATTGTAAAATTGCACCTGCCACCTTCCTAGCCTGGAGCTTGACCTGGTCATAATGCTTTTTCCAGGTTGCCGTCTCTGAAAAGATGACCCCTAGATACTTAAAGCAAGAGACTTGCTCTATCATCTTCCCTCTAAGCACCCATTTCCAGGACTTTCCTTTCTTCCCCACCCCTACCATTAATATCTTAGACTTAGAGTAATTCAGGGTTAGAAGCTCCCTAGTGCAATAGTTCTCAAATAATAACAGCTGCCTCTGTAAACCTATAGCTATCTGGGAGACCAAGACCGAGTCGTCAGCATAGAGAATGATTGGGGGGCGCCTTTGGGCCACCCGGGGTGCATGAGTGTCCTGAGCTTCCATTTGTTGGACCACATCATTCATATATAAATTAAATAGTGTTGGGGCCAATAGACACCCCTGTTTAACCCTTCTCTGCTCTGGGATTGGATTGGACAGAGACCCTTCATTATCCAGCCTCACCTGCAACTAATTGTCCAGATGGAGCTGGATAATCAGGTAAAGAAGCCTAGGCTCCATATCCAGGTCTCTCAGCTTTAACCATAGACGTTCCCTACCAATCTTATCAAAGGCTTTCTCTAGATCCATAAATCCCAGATATAATCTTCCCCTCTGGGCAGTGTATTTCTGGACCAGAGAGGATAGCAACAGGACATTATTATTATTATTATTATTATCAAACATTTATATAGTGCCAGCAGTGTACCTGGCACTTTACAAAGTAATAAAATAGACACGGTCCCTACCCCATGGGCTTACAATCTGAGAGACAGGAGCTGGGGGAGAGACATAGGAAGGGGAACAGAGGGAGAGACAAGGGGTCTAACATTCATGAAGATGCGAGGTCTCAAGTGCATGTACTTGGCTTGGTTACGATGAGAATGACAGCAGGCAGGTCCATGTTGCAAGGATAAGGGTAAACCGATCGTAGGTATAGGAATAGTGGCTCAGCAGGATAAAGAGTCAGACAGAGCAGAGCGAAAGAGGTGAGTTTTAAGGAGAGATTTGAAGGTATGAAGGGAGGGGGCAAGGCGGATGTGGACAGGGAGGGAGTTCCAGGCATGGGGGGCAGCAAGTGAGAAGGGACGAAGGCGCTTAGGGGAGCAGGGAAGGCGTGGAAGGGTGAGAGAAGGGACAGAGGAGGAGCGAAGTGCACGGGCTGGAGTATGGAGGGCGATAAGTGCAGAGAGGTAGGGGGGAGCAAGGTTGTGAAGAGCTTTATAGGTGAAGACTAGGAGCTTGTGCAGGATTCGTTCAGGAAGGGGAAGCCAGTGAAGCGAAGAGAGGAGGGGCTGCACATGGTCGAAGCGACTGGCGAGGTAGATGACCCTGGCAGCAGAGTTTTGGACAGAGATGAGGGGAGAAAGGTGAGACCGGGGAAGGCCAGTGAGAAGGAGGTTACAGTAATCGAGGCGAGAGATGACCAGAGCATGAACAAGAGTTTTGGCAGACGAGACAGAGAGAAAAGGGCGAATCTTAGCAATGTTATGGAGGGAGAAGCGACAGGATTTAGCAACAGAGTCAATGTAGGGTTTAAAAGAAAGGGCTGAGTCAAAGATGAAGCCTAGGCTACGGGCTTGGGGGACAGGCAGGATGGTGACTCCATCAATAGTTATTGACAGTGAGGAAGGAGAGGAAGGATGAGGGGGGAAGATAAGGAGTTCAGTTTTAGCCATGTTGAGTTTGAGTTGACGTTGAGACATCCAGGTAGAGATGTCAGAGAGACAGTTGATGAGACGAGCTTGAACAGAGGGAGAGAGAGAGGGAGTAGAGAGATAGAGTTGAGTGTCATCAGCATAGAGGTGGTATTGGAAGCCATGGGAGGCAATGAGTTTGCCTAAGGATGAGGTATAGATCGAGAAGAGGAGAGGGCCAAGAACAGAGCCTTGAGGAACACCAACTGAGAGGGGGAAGGAGGAGGAGGTGGAGTTGGAGAGAGACACATTAAAGGAGCGGTCAGAGAGGTAGGAGGAGAACCAGTTATGGACAGAGCCACAAAAGCCAAGGGAGTGAAGGGAATCCAGCAAGAGTGAGTGGTCAACAGTATCGAAGGCAGCAGAGAGATCAAGGAGGACAAGAATGGAATAGAGACGTTTAGATTTAGCCACCAGAAGATCGTTGGTGATCTTAGCGAGAGCAGTTTCAGTAGAATGAAGGGGGCGGAAGCCAGATTGGAGGGGGTCAAGGGAGGAGTTGGAGGATAGGAAGTCAAGGCAGCGGGAGTAGACAACACGTTCAAGCAGCTTGGAAGCAAAAGGAAGGAGTGAGACAGGACGATAGCTAGAAGGGTCAGAGGGGTCAAGAGTGGACTTTTTGAGAATAGGAGAGACTGTGGCATGTTTGAAGGCAGAAGGGAAAGAGCCAGTAGAGAGGGAGAGGTTGATGATGTGCAGGAAGGAAGGGGCGACAGTGGGAGTAATGGAGGTGAGGAGGCGGGAAGGAATGGGATCAAGGGGGCAAGTGGAAGGGTTGGAGGAGGAGAGCAGAGAGGAGATTTCCTTAAGGGAGGCAGGGGAGAAGGAGGACATGAGAGAAGGAGGGGGAGGAGGGAGAGGGGTGGGAGTGGGAAGAGAGGAGTGGGAAGCGATGTCGAGGCGGATCTTGTCTATCTTGGAGGTGAAGAAGGAGGCAAGATCCTGAGCAGAAAGGGAAGAAGGAGGGGGAGGACAGGGAGGCTTGAGGAGGGAGTCAAAGGTAGAGAACAGGAGGCGAGGGTCCTGAGAACAGGACTCAATGCGGGAGGCATAGAAGTGTTGTCTAGCAAGGGAGATAGCAGAAGTAAGGGTGGAGAGACAGAATTTGAAGTGACATGGTCTGCCGTTGCCCTACCTGCACAAAAACCAATTTGTTCAGCCACTATCTCCTCAGTCCCCTCTACCCATGATCTAACTTTTCCCAGTAGGAACCAAACATACAGTTTGCCTACTACACTTAAGAGGCTAATGGGCCTGTAGTTGGCCGGACTACTAGGATCTCCCTTTTTGAAAATAGGTACTAAAGTGCTCCGCAACCAGGACCTAGGTATCTTTCCATGTCTATTTATCTCCATAAACAGATGGGCCAGAAATTCAGCCCACCATACTGCGTTGGCCTTTAGCAGTTCGGGCGGAATTCCATCTGGTCCCGAAGCCTTGCCTGATTTCAAGGTCAGGATCAAGATCTTAACTTCTTCTGGGGATACTGGTGACCAGCTACCAAATCTATCACATGGTTCTATTTTGATGGTAATATCGTCCCCCCGGGGTGCTGCATATAACGTGCTATAGAAAATTTCCCACTCCCAAGGGGAGACTGAGTTGTTTGATATAGCCCCCCTACCTCCATTCAAGGAGCGAATTAGGGTCCAAAATTGGACTGAGTCCTTCCTCTGGACTACCTGAAAGAGTGCCTGCCACTGAAGTTTATTATAGGTGAGTTTTTTACATTTAAGCAGGTCCCTGTAGCATCGCCTCTTGGCTTGTACTTGCTCTCGGAGATAGGCTGAGGGAGAATCCCTCAGCTCCCTCACCAGACCTCTGAGGTTGATTCTGGCATTCCTGCAAATGCCATCAAACCATGAGGGGCTTCTAAGTTGCCAGCCACACATACCTTTAGCTAGAATCTTCCTAGAGGTCAGAGGGACCACCAGTTGTAGAAGCTGATCATAACCTTGCAGGCTATCAGCCTTTCCCCCTTTAACCTCCAACTGCAGTTCCTTAAATTCCTGCCCTCCCATCAAGCTCTCAAAATCTGTTATCAACTCGGCAGGCCGCCTCCTTTTCCACCCTATCTTCTCCTCCTGCAACCCCTCACTCCTTCTAGATGTAACTGGATGGCATCCTTGGCTTCCTGCCTGCTCCAATGTCAGCAAGATCGGGAGGTGGACTGTATCTGCCCTTGTAAGCACTTCCATCCTCCATATCTTCCCAAAGGGCCAAAAAGTAATCCACCACACTCGACTCATTTACCATATGGAGTGTGAAGTAGCCCTCCCTGTCCCCCGCTACTCGCACGTTGACTATCCTTAAGTCAGTGGCAACCAACAAGGATTCCATTAATTCCCAAGATGGGCTTACATACCCATCTTGTGATGTTCGGGGGACGACAAGGAGCTCAACTCCATTGTTCTCCAGATGTATCGCATCCGTGCATTTGGCTGGGTTCCCCGACTGCACATTGAAATCTCCTACCATATAAAGAGGCATTCCTGGGAAATTCCCCAGAGCTTCCATCAATATATTCAACATCTCGGTCCATATAGCCATTGAGAAGTAATTTGACCCTAAGGGGGGGATATAAACATTTCGCAACAGAAATTCCCCTCCACTAGGGGTTGTACAAGTATATAAAACAAAATTTGACTTATATGAACCAATTTCTTTAATTTGTAAATTTAAATCCTTTGCCACCAATAAAATCTACCTCCATGCACAGTACTCTCCTGCTGGTTCATGGTGCCAGGAGGGGCTTCACCATGGATTCCTCCATCTGATATCCCCTTCCTAGTTTGGGGTAGCTTAGGGTGTTTCACATTATACCTCCCTAGGGGATCCCTTTCAGGTCGCTGATTGATCTTCTTTTGTATAATCCCCAGTTCCCCCCTTGGTTGGAATACATGGGAGACAAAAATGCCCCTGCTTTCTAATTTTGTTTGCTGTTCTAGAATTTCTTTAATTAGGGCTGTTGAAAAAAAAGTTACCAAAATGGTTTGCCTACCCCTATCTGAGGACAAGTGATCCACTGAGACTAGATCATTCCTTGTTATTCCTAGATGCAATAACACCCGTAAGTGTTCTGCCACATCGAGCACTGTATCCCATTTTGGCTTTGGCCATCTGCCCTCAGGATATACAGTGAACAACAGTATATTAGCTACTTATCCAATTGTCCCTCCATCTTCGCATTGAATAAGTGACAGGACTTGCTTCACACATAACTGCAGCTCTAAATGGGGTTGAACATGCAGGGGAGGTATCTGACCCCCCAGAACACACTCCTTCATTGGGCCCCCCATGTCCCTGCATCAACTTCTCAGATAGTTTATCATTAACTTCATGCATAGCCTCCTGAAGATTAGTAATCTTTGTCAGGGCAAAGTTAAGGGTATCCGCAGTTAACAAAAGGTGTTCTGTTAAAAAAGTTGCTAATCTATTCCCCATTTGAGGATCTCCAGGTGCCAGTAACTTCCCTGGTGGGGACAGGACCGGAAATTCCAATCCTAAGGAGTGATGCCCCAACTGTGTTGGAGAGTATTGTCTACTTGTTCCTAGTCCCCTACTATCTTCGTGTGCATTGGGTTGCTTTGTCCCTGGAAGCTGTACACAAGGGCCCTGAAACCTATCACCATCTGCTACCTGGCTACTAAAATAATTATCTATTTTCTGTTGTTTACACAAATTTAGCTTTAACGGTAGCAATTTCAAATGAATCCCCTCTCCCTCATTTAACAGTTGACATTATCACCACCTCGCATTAGTCTCAGATATTCTCTGATGTCCTCTATATAGCGACCGTCCCGCTCTCCAGGGCTCGCCGAAGGGCTCATCAAAGGGCATGCACCCTTTTGCGCGTGACCCTTTAGCGCACATTCTAGGCGCGCGCCTATGGCACTGCCATAGGCTGACCTGTCTGTTTTGTGTCTTCCCAGGTTGGGTCTCCGCCCCCTTCACCGGCTCCAGCCCCGCTAAGCCTCCGCAATCAGGTAAGTATCTCGGGCCACTGCTATGGAATTTGAGCAAGCTCGGGCTTCTCCTCTCTACATATGATATTACAAAGTTTCTCGAGTCTGGCTTCAATTCCGCCCACATTTTTGAGACAACAGAATGGCAAATGCTAGGGGAGGAATGGAAGCCTTGGGCTGTCCTTGTAAAAGTATATTGCTAGTGTTTGTAGGTGAAAGAAAACTTATACCAACAAGTGGGGTGAAGGGGGTTGGCAAAGAAAGCATTTGCAAAATCAATGACTGAGTACCAGTGAGATCCAGCAGATATCACTGAGACTATTTCATTGTATTTAGCCACCACCATGGCAAAAGGGGGAGTTACAGTATTCAGATCCGGATAGTCCACAGTCATTCTGTAAGTCACCCCGTCTGCCTTGATAACAGGCCAGATGGAGGCGTTACAGACTGACTGCATCTGCACTATAACTCCCTGTTTAAGCAAACTATTGATGGTGGTTTGGATTCCCTCTTCTGCCTTTGGGGGGTATTTGTATTGCTTCTGGGGTGGGGGATCATCTCCTTGTATTAGCGCCTCATCCTCCACCTTCCCGCACTCTGCCTTGTCCTTGATCCATACCTGGGGAAATTCTTGGGTACATGGATCATTGGTCAAGGAGAGAACAGGAAGGGGTGCCTTAAGGGCTGCACAGCAGTGTATGGCAGAGATTTCTGGGGGCCCCTCCGGGACTTTAATTTGTTTATATATATATATATTTAAAACTTGTATCTCACCCCTCTTTCCCAAAGGCAGCTCGGGGCAGTGAACAACACAAAAAAATTAACAATAAAAAACAAATTTTAAAACAAATAATAAAACTCACCCTCCCGCCCAAACCCTACCCCCACCCTCCCCCATGCCAAAAGCCTGATGGAACAGCCATGTCTTACACAAATGTCAAAATGACAGGAGGGTGGGGGCCAACCGAGCCTCCTCCAGGAGCGAATTCCACAGCACGGGAGCAGCCAGCGAAAAAGATCTCACATCAGTGGCCACCCGTCTTGTCCGGGGAATCTCCAAAAAGGCCCCCACGGACGGTCTCAGGGGTCACACGGGCACATGGGGAGTGAGGTGATCCCACAGATAGGCAGGGTGTCCTTAAATAAGTCCTCCACCAAATCCTCCAAATAATGGAGGGTGATCACAGAGGGGGAAATCTGCCAAACAGAAGAGGTGAGTGCCCCAGCCCCTGCATCACTCACAGCGACAGCACCCACATCACCAGCACCATCATTCCTCCCTGAATCAGCTGCCCCCAATGTATTATCAATGCTGCTAGTGCCACCTTCTGGTGCTTCAGGAGGGTTGCAATGGTGCTACTGTACACCACCTTTTCTCCCTCCTCAGTGACAGTGCTAGTGGAAAGCTGGGGCTCCCTGCCTTCCACAGATGTGTTTCCTCCAATAATAATCTCTGCCACCTCTTCCCCTGATAAGACCTGCAGCTTGGGGGTGAAAAATGCTGGTCTCTTCCTCTTCGGTGGTGCACTGCCATTAATGGCAGAAGTGTCAGCACTGGCAGACTGGCCAGCTCACCCACACTCACCACAGCTACAGCCTCTACCAGGGCCACCTGTCCCAGACTTGTCAGCAGTTGAACTCGTTCCCCTTCTCATTGTGGTACAGAAAGAACTGCACACAAAATATACTCTACACAATATGTAGTTTTATTTATATAATATATACAGAATCTAAGCTAAATCTAACCTATCCATAATACAAAATATTCCTATTCTATTATCCTAATATATATAATTATATATACAAATATCTAATCTAGTATACAAATCTACTATACAATCTAGTATACAAATATCTAATCTATATATATACAACTAATATCAATGTCTATATAATATATGAACAGAGGGAGACAGACAGGGGTCAGGGGAATGAAAAAGGAAAATTCAGAGGTATATATTTATTTATTTATTTTTATTTATTTTATAAATTTATACCCCACCCCTCCTGCAATCACCCCCAGACTCCAGACCTGCTGAGCTATAGGAGGGCGAATCCCCCCAATCAGGGGGGCCGACACCTCCCTCGCTCTCCCCACCAACATCACCTCCATCTTATCGGGGTTGAGATTCAGTCTGCTCTGCCGCATCCATTCCGCCACGGCCTCCAAACATTGGGATAGCAACGAGACAGCAGGGTCTGGGTCAGTTGAAAAAGAGAGGTACAGCTGAGTATCATCAGCATACTGGAGACACCACACCCCGAATCCTCTCACGACCTCCCCCAAGGGCTGCATATATACATTAAATAATAACGGAGACAGAATAGAGCCCTGCGGAACGCCGCATGATAAGGCATGGGGGCGCGATGTCTCATCCCCCAACACCACCCACTGGCTTCTCCCCAAGAGGAATGAACGGAACCATTAAATAAGAGTCCCATCCAGACTGCCCCCCCCCCCCAGGTCACGCAGCCGTCTCAATAGCAGCCCATGGTCCACGGTATCAAAGGCGACCGAGAGATCTAGCAGGATGAGAAATGTTGAACATCCTGCGTCCATCTCCTGGCAGAGGTAGTCTACCAAGGCCACCAATGCTGTCTCAGTGCCATATCCAGGACGGAACCCTGATTGAAAAGGGTCTAGGAAACTGATGCTGTCCAGATGCAACTGGAGCTGGAGTGCCACCGCCCGCTCAATAACCGTCCCTAAAAATGGAAGGTTAGAGACAGGCCGGTAACTGGCGAGCACATCCACATCCAAAGATGGTTTCTTCAGCAGGGGGAGCACCAAGCCTCCTTGAGGCAAGTCGATAGCCTCCCCTGCTGCAAGGACGTGTTCACTACCCTCGCCAGCACCGTCCCCAGCTTCTCCCTGGAGGCTTTCACCAGCCAGGACGGGCATGGATCAAGTTCACAACAGGTGGCCCTCACAGACCCCAAAACATCCGCAGCATCAGCCGGTGTCACTTCCTGAAACTCCCCCCCACAAAGCTGGAGCAGACGGGACTTCTGCCACCTCGCGCTCTTCCCCTACTGCCCCTATCCGACGTCAAGACCGGAGGGGGGGATATTGTTTGTTGGAGAGGATGTAAAGGGGGAGAAGCCTTCTTCAGCAGGGAGACATGAAAGGACGGGTGAATGCGGAACTGTGGGGGAAGATGCACCATATAGGTGACTTCGTTTAGATGACGCAGGATTGGAACGGGTCCCATGTACGCGTCTTCTAGCTTTGAAGATGGGCGAAGGAATGGATAGTTCTTTTTTCGTACCCGTACTAGGTCTCCAACTTGGAAGTTGGGGGCTACTTTCCTACGTTTATCAGCACTGGTCTTGTACCGTTGGCGGGCTTGTTGGAGGAAGTGTTGAGCGTGCCTTTGGATTTGTTTAATGTGTTGCACAAAAGCTCCGGCCACTGGAACTGGGGTCTGGATCTGCGTAGGTAGGCCTAGAGCGGGGTGAAACCCATAGGACATAAAAAAGGGTGAGTTTCCTAGGGAGGCATTGGGCCCGTTATTATAAGTAAACTCCGCAAGGGGCAGGTGGTCTGTCCAATCATCTTGAAGGTAGTTACAAAAACACCACAGATATTGTTCAATATGTTGGTTTATGCGTTCCACCTGCCCGTTTGCCTGTGGATGATAAGCAGTAGTTAATTGTACCTTTATTCCTAAGAGGGCACAGAGTGCTTTCCAAAACTTAGAGATGAACTGGGGGCCTCGGTTGGAGACAATCTCATTGGGGAGGCCGTGAAGGTGGACTATGTTTTTCAATAGATACCCTGCTGTGGCAGTTGCAGTTGGAAGTCCCGGACACGCGATGAAGTGTCCCAGTTTTGTAAAGTAGTCTATTACAACTAGGATGGCCGTTTGGTGGTTTGAGGTAGGCAGCCCGACAATAAAATCCATGGCAATCTTTTGTCATGGCCCCTTTGGGGGGGGGGGCGTCAATTAGAGTAATCCTTTCGTGAGGTGGCGTGGGACCTTGGTCTGGGCACAGAATGAACATCCACGGACGTATTGTTCCACGTCATGGCATATTCCTGGCCACCAGAATGACCGTTGAATAAGGTTCAAGGTCTGCTGATACCCTGGATGCCCTGCTAAAGGGGAGTCATGATGGGCCCAGAGAACCTGCGGTCTGTACTTGAGGGGAATGTTCACTAGACCTTTATGGTAAGAAAGTTCTTGCGTATCGTGGTTTTCTTTTTGTAGATCTTGTAGGGACGGGAGAGTGGCTGCAAAAACCCCTTGAGGCAACACTGGAGCAGGACATGGAGGGGGGGAGTCTGTGGCTTCTTTGCACTGAGACAAAGCATCTGCCATAGTGTTCTCAGCCCCTGGGTGGTATTGGATTTTAAATTGAAATCGGGGGGGAAAAAAGGGCCCAGCGGGCATGTCGGCCATTAGTTATCCGAGCGGTCTGGAGGTATATTAGGTTCTTGTGGTCTGTTAATACTAAGATAGGGTGGGGCCCTCCTTCTAGAAGGTGCCCCCAGGCTTCAAACGTGGCTTTGATTGTCAACAACTCTTTGTCAAGGATTGTGTAATTCCTTTCTGCAGGCGATAACTGCCTGGAGTAGTATGCACACGGTAATCTTTGATTCTGCCCCTCGACGGCTTGTGTTAGGACTGCCCCTATGGCACGGTCTGAAGCATCTGCTTCTATAATGAATAGTTTTGTAACGTCTGGGTGTTGGAGCAAAGGGGCCGACATGAAGGCTTGTTTCAGCTGTTCAAACGCTTGTTGTTGAGGTTCTCGCCAGCGGTACAGTGCTCCTTTTTTCAGTAACTGGGTCAAAGGAGTGGTCTTTTGGGCATAATTCGGGATGTACTGGCGGTAGTAGTTCGTGCTACCCAAGAAACGTTGTAAAGCCTTTACTGAAGATGGGGCAGGCCATCAATGGATGGCAGAAACTTTATCGGTGTCCATTCAAATGCCTGTGGGAGATACCAAAAACCCCAGAAAGGGGACCATGGTGGCATGGAATAGACACTTCTCCAATTTACAATAGAGCCGATGAGTTCACAATCTAGAAAGAACCGTCTGAACATGCTTAACATGTTCGGATAAAGAAGAGGAGAATATCAAGATGTCGTCCAGGTAGACTACCAAAAATTCATCTAAGAGATCACGGAAGACATCATTTATAAAATGTTGGAATGTTGCCGGGGCGTTCACCAATCCATAGGGCATCACCAGATACTCAAAGTGCCCAAAACGTGTTATAAATGCCGTTTTCCATTCATCTCCCTCCCCGATGCGAACGAGGTTATAGGCTCCCCGGAGATCGAGCTTAGTAAAAATCATGGCCCCACTTAGTTTCCCTAGCAGTTCGGAGATCAGGGGCAAGGGATACCGATTTTTGACGGTGATGCTATTCAACCCCCGATAATCGATGCAAGGCCGGAGGTCTTTCTTGGGCATGAAGAATAAGGGTGCCCCAGCTGGTGAAGAGGAGTGTCGGATGAACCCTTTCTCCAGGTTTTCCTTGATGTATTCTCGGAGGGTCTCGGTTTCCCCGGGTGCCAGGTTATAGATACGTCCATATGGGGGATCTGCATCAGGAAGTAGATCTATGGGGCAATCATAAGGTCGGTGGGGTGGAAGGACCGCCGCCTCCCGTTTATCAAAGACCTCTTCCAGGTCTTGGTAGACTATGGGGAGTTTGGGGGTATCCTTCCCCAGGTGAAGTTCTGCAACTCTTAAGATCCTAGGCACAGGATTGGTGCACTCTATCTGACAGAAAGGGGATTTGAAACTTATACTTCGATTGGGCCAATCGATGGTGGGGTTATGACGGGCCAACCATGGAAATCCCAAAACCACGGGGAACAACGGAGAAGCGATCAAATCAAATTGTAACTCCTCCTGGTGTTCCCCAATTGTACATCGTAGTAGTGGGGTGCACTGTAACACGGGCCCAGAGGAGATGGGGGAGCCATCAATGCTCTGTACCCATTCCATTCATGGTCTCTCACGAATGGTGAATCCCCGGCGGTGGGCGAAGGCAAGCTCCATGAAGGTGCCAGAGGCTCCTGAATCAATAAGGGTGTGGACAATCGTGGAGGTACAAGGACCCCTCTGAATCATCATGAGAACCTGCAAGTGCCAGGTGGCTTGGGTTCGTGAAGAGTTCTGGGGGAATAGTGATATTACCGGGAGGCCCCCTGTTCTTCCCGGTTGTTGGCATTTCCTGGCCCCGGGGAATGACCGGGCTTCAGGGGGCATTCTCTGGAAAAGTGGGTGTTCGCCCCGCAAGAAAAGCACAAATGCAGGAGCCGGCGGTGTTCTTTTCCTGCAGGGCTTAAGGGGCCCCGAACAGCCCCAATCTGCATCGGTTCGCTGCCTGCTTCTAGTGGCGGGCCAGGAGCAACGGTCAGCGGTGTAGAGAGCGTTTGGGAGAAAGCCCCCTTGCCCTGCTCTCACTGTCTCTCCTTCCTTCGCTCCCCGAGCCGATCATCAATATGAATCACTAAGGTGATCAATTCTTCTAAGGTGGAAGAAGAATGCTACCCACGCCAGTTGATCTTTAATCTCCTCCGACAGTCCTTGCCGAAACAAGGCTCACAAGGCAGCATCACTCCATTTTAAATCAAAAGACAAGCAACAAAAATTTATTTATTTATTTTATTTTATTTATTTTATAGATTTATATCCCGCCCCCTCCTGCAATGCAGCTCGGGGCGGCTAACAACAATGATAAAAACAGTTAAAATCAGTTAAAACATAAATATAAAATGCAACAATAAAACAGGGCTAAAAAACAATAGTAAATAAATAAATGGGTGGGGGATTAAAATCACCCCCCCCTCACCCTCCCTCCCGAAGGCCTGGGCAAACAGCCAGGTCTTACAGTTCCGCCGAAATGTCAAAAGGCTTGGGGCCAGGCGAGCTTCCTCCGGAAGGGAGTTCCACAGCCGCGGCCCTACCAC
>QEPC01013334.1:283965-295982 GCA_003113815.1 Sphenodon punctatus | reverse complement strand
GGGGCTGATGTTCTTCCCCAAGGCTTCTGCGGCTCAGCCGCTGTCCTCGGGGCCTTATGCCCCCGCTACTTCCGGGTGGGGGGGGAGGGGACAGGACAGCCCACGTGGCTGCCCTCTGCGTTCCCCCCCCTAACCCCCGACCTCACTGTTTTTACTTTGTCTCCCTGCAGGTGTCCCGCGGGGATGGAGCAGCGGTGGTGTCGGCCCCAGCGGCAGGCAGATTTCAGCAGCGGCGGCGGCAATGGCAGCGGCGGCGAGGCAAGCAGGCCCCCCCTGCACCAGCAGCAGCAAGCAGGTGAGTGGGGCTGATGTTCTTCCCCAAGGCTTCTGCGGCTCAGCCGCTGTCCTCGGGGCCTTATGCCCCCGCTACTTCCGGGTGGGGGGGGAGGGGACAGGACAGCCCACGTGGCTGCCCTCTGCGTTCCCCCCCCTAACCCCCGACCTCACTGTTTTTACTTTGTCTCCCTGCAGGTGTCCCGCGGGGATGGAGCAGCGGTGGTGTCGGCCCCAGCGGCAGGCAGATTTCAGCAGCGGCGGCGGCAATGGCAGCGGCGGCGAGGCAAGCAGGCCCCCCCTGCACCAGCAGCAGCAAGCAGGTGAGTGGGGCTGATGTTCTTCCCCAAGGCTTCTGCGGCTCAGCCGCTGTCCTCGGGGCCTTATGCCCCCGCTACTTCCGGGTGGGGGGGAGGGGACAGGACAGCCCACGTGACTGCCCTCTGCGTTCCCCCCCTAACCCCCGACCTCACTGTTTTTACTTTGTCTCCCCGCAGGTGGCCCGCGGGGATGGAGCAGCAGCGGCGGCGGCCCCAGCGGCAGGCAGATGTCAGCGGCGGTGGTGGCAACGGCGGCGGCAGCGAGGCAAGCAGGCCCCCCCCGCACCAGCAGCAGCAAGCAGGTGAGTGGGGCTGATGTTCTTCCCCAAAATGAGTAACATAGTTCAGTAATGGGGCTTTCCCATGTTTGATGTGCAGAATAGCTTGCTCTGCATCTCGGGTCTGATGGGGGTAGTCAAACAAGGACTTAAATTGTTTTACGATCCCTTCATAATCTCTCAATAGGGGGTCATTTGCGGCTAGGAGGGGGGTGGCCCAATCTAGGGCAGTCCCTCCCAGTAACCCAACAATAAAGGCCACCTTGGCCTGGTCTGTATTATATGCTAATGGTTGTATCTGGAAGGTTAGCGTGCATAGGGCCAAGAAGCCTTGGCAGGATCTCCGATCCCCATAGAAGCAATCGGGGCCGGGGGGCTTTTGGTTCTCTAGGGATGGGGACGGGAATTCCAGGGTTAATAGGTGGAGGTGGAGCCAGAGGGGTCACTCGAGGAAATGCCTGGGCACCTCCTCCAACCGCTTCCACCGCGCCCTGCAGCAGCTGATTCTGAGCCTGTAGCTCTTGGTTCCTTTGTGTGAGGTCCTGGACCTCCATGGTCAGACCCTGCATGGCCAATAGGAGCTCCTGAATCTGTTGGGCCGGGTCTAGGGGCTCCATGACTAACGGAGGGGGGTGGGGGTGGGAGAGAGCAAAGGGTTATAGGTGCCGGTAATTCTGTTAGGTGAAAGGGGGGAGGGGGAAGGGAGGCTATCTGGTGAGAGGGGGTTTCTAGGGATCAGGGAGGGAATTAACCATGGGGCCATCTCTCCGCTAGCACACTGGGTTGCTAGTAATCCCCTCAGGGTGACAGGTGGGCTTTCCTCCAAGCTCAGAAGGCAACCCGTATCATCATTGGGGAGGAGAGAATGTGCCACAGGGAAAGATAGCAATGAGTGGGGGAACCAAATACTCATCACAACACACAGCCTGGGGAACCAGCGTGGGAAGGGGGAAGGGGATGCATGTGAGAAGGGCAAGGGGAAGGGGACTGGGGAGTGGGAGAGGGGAGGAATGAGGGAGCGGGGTTTACTGGGGGAAGGGAAGGGGCAGGAACAAACACAACCTGAAGGAAGGACCAGGGGGAGCGGATCACAGGCAGGGTTCACCAAACCACGGGCCAGGCAGGGTTTATGGGATAAGGGGTGCAGGAGGCTCACTCACACTGACTGTCACAAAGGGGGGGGAATAGAGGTTAGCAAGGCAAGGTACAAGGCTAGAATTAACAATCACCAACAATCAACAATAATTCAAAGACTTAGCTTTCGCAACAAGGATAGGGGCCAGCTTCTCTTAGCGATTACCAGCAGGGAACTGAGGCCCCTCTGGCACTTTTTATCCACTTCCTGGTTGCCCCAGGTGTGAGCCCTTGTGAGCTGGTGGAGGCCCCGCCCCCTGCCGAGCGCGCTCCGCTACCAAGCACGCGCTACGGCGGGGCGGGGCCAGAGCTGAGTGCTGGGAGGTGTCAGAGAGTCGGGGGGGGGAGAAGCTTGTGATGCCATCTGACGGGCGTCTCGTTGTGTTGGGGGTGGAATCGGGCAAGTGCTCGGGGGGGAAGGAGTCCTCAGGGAGGGACCCTGCTGCACTTGGGGAAGGGGGGGAGGTGTCCGCTTGTCTTCCTGTGCCGCAAAACCCTCCGAGTCCCGGGCCCCCACCCCGCTCCCCGGCGCGGCGCCATTACAGTTCATATGTGTGAGGAGTATAATGGGAGGAACTTGAAATTAAATGCTGATGCCCCAAAATTCCAGTCTAAACTCTTGGTGTAGACAATTCTTTTGTAGGAGTCCAGGCCACTGGTTGACAGACCATGCCTCGGGACCCCCGGCACCATCGCACCCTTCTTTACCTTTTGGGGGACAAAAATCCTAACTTGCTAAAAGCAGGGCTTGGTGGTCAAAAGATTAGGTTCCTTACTCAGGAAATTAGAGGTCATGGGTTTTAATCCCTTCTGCTTGCTGTTGTCGAGTAGCAGAGAAAAAGGCCGCATCTTTTGAAAAGTTTTGTTGGTGCTGGCCGTGGAAGGTTAGCATCCATTCCTGTGCATGGGGCTGTGATCCTGGAGTCCAAGCACCCTTCTTTGCCTACTTAAAGACAAAAATACTAGCTTGTAAAGCGATGAGGATCTTTGCTCAGGAAGCCAGAGAGGATGGGTTCTAGTCCCCTGTGCTGCTGCTGTTGTTGAATAGAAAAGAAAAAATCCATACCTTTAGAAAAGTTTTGTTCGTGCTGGCCATCGCAGGTTAACGTCCATTCCTGTGCATGGGGCCCTGATCCTGGAATCCGAGCACCCTCTGCATCTGCAGAGTGGTGCAGCAGTGTGTCAGGCCCGTAACATCCAGCGGTCAATTGACAAAACCATTCATGGGTAGGTGGCTTCTTTGAGAATGCCATGGTGCAATGGTGTGTTCGTCTAAAGACAAGATCTTTGTTTGGAGAGCAATAGGCAGTGGGTTCAGATCCCCTTTGATGCTGCTGTCAAAAGAGGGGGTGGAAAGGCTGCATGATGGGGCTTGTGAAAAACAATATCAACACTCCTGGTTTGAGGATGGTATACTGCCATCAAGAGATAAGGGAATGGGCTGTTTGACGGGGCTTGTGAGAACAGCTCTGATAGAACGCATGTAATGTCCAAGTTCCTGCTATGTTCTGTATATTGACATCAAAGGTGAAAAAAAGGCCTTTGTGTCAAGAAAGAAAAGTGCTGTGTGATGGGGACTTGGGAGGAAAAACATCAATAGAACACATGTAATATCAAAGCTCCGGGTATGCTCCCTATACTGCCACTGAGGGTGAAAGAAAAGGGCTGTGATGGCTGGGCCTTGTAAGAAAAACTTCAATAGAATGTTTATGATGAATGTTTACATGTGAAGAGTATAATGAGAGGAACTTGAAATGAAATTGTGATGCCCCAAAACTCCAGTCTGTTCGGTTGGTGTACACAATTTGTTTGTAGGGACCCAGGAAGCTGGTTGGCAAACAAGGCTTCTGGACCCTCCAACCCTTTCTTACCTACTTGAGGACAAAAATCCCATTTTTTTTTTTAAAAAAGCAGAGCTTGTTGGTCTAGAAATACAGCTCTTGCTTGGGCAGGAAGAGGGCCTGGGTTCTAATTGTCTGTAGCGCTGCTGTCTTAGAATAGCAGGGGGAAATGCTTTACCTTTAGGGGAAAAAATTGTTGTGTCTGGCTGTCAAAGGTTCACATCCATTCCTGTTCATGGGGCACTGATCTTGGAATCCAGGCATCCTCTGCATCCGCAGAGTGGAGCAACTTTTTTCTAGACCCGTAACCCAGAGGTCAATGGATAAAACCATTTTCTGCTAGATAGTGTCTTTGAGAGATACGAGGTGCAAGGGCATGCTATTCCGTGTCTATTCCATTACTTTGTAAAGCACCAGGTACATTGCTGTCACTATATAAATACTAATATTAATATTAATACTAATACTAATCTAGAGATATGATCCTTGCTTGGAGGACAAGAGGTCCTGGGTTCAAATCCCCTGTGACACTGCTGTTGAGTAACAAAAAAAAAAGGCCACGTGACTGTGCTTGTGAGAACTATGTCAATGTCCCTGGTATGAGTACGGTATACTGCTATCAAAAGAGAAAGAAAAGGGCCGTGTGATGGGGCTCGTGAGAAAGCATATAATATCCGAGGTCCAGGTATGCTCCGTGTGTTGAGTGATAAGGAAAAGGGCTGTGTGACAGAACTAATGAGAACACCGTCAATAGAACACATACAATACCCAAGTTCCCGGCATGCTCCATATATGTTGAGGGCGAAAGGAAAGAGCCATGTGATGGGACTTGTGAGAACACCCTCGATAAAATGCATATGATGAACGTTGATAGGTGTGAAGAGTATAATGAGAGTAAGCTCAATTGTGATGCTCAAAAAATCCATTCTACTCTGATGGTATAGACTATTGCTTTTTTGGTGCCCAGGCACCTGGCACACAAGGTCGCTGGAGCTGCTGCATACGCCCACTCTTCTTTACCTATTTGAGGATAAAATTCCAATCTCATCTGTAGTACAGCTTGGCAGTCTAGAGGTATGACTTTTGCTTAGGGAACAAGAGGTTCTGGGTTCAAATCCCCTGTAGTACTGCTGTTGTCAAGTGGGAGGGCAAAAGACTATACCTTTAGGAAAAAAATTATTTTGCTGCTGGCCGTCTAACGTTCATGTCCAGTCCTGTGCATGGGGCCCTGATCTTGGAATCCAACCAACCTCTACATCTGCAGTGGTGCAGTATTATGCCAGGTCCATAAGTCAGAGGTCAATGGATCAAAATCATTCTTGGCTATCTTGCATCTTTGACTGTGGCAAAGACAAAGGGCATGTTGGTCTAGAGATAGGATCTGTGCTTAGGGGGCAAGCGGTCCTGTGTTTAAATCCCCTGTAGTAATGCTGTTATCAAATGGGAGGGGAAAAGACTGCTGCTGCTTCTGGCCATCGACGGTACACGTACAGTCCTGTTCATGGGGCCCTGATCCTAGAATCCTTTCTCTGGTGGTTGGAGGATACTTGGGATTCAGTGGGGAGCTCATCCTGTGGTGACATGAGCTTTGAAATCAGTGAGACCATTTGCAGAGCATAAATTTAGTTGCGTGCAGTCTCAGTGGGAATGGAACTAATAATAGGAAGCAACAGAAGGACGCCACAAGCAGAGAGGGAAGCACAAGCTGCATTAGGTGGTGGTTATATTGTATCTGCTATCCAACTGTTGTCAGGTACAGTATACCTGAATCTCAACATTGATAGCTCTAACAGTTGTGTGTGGGGTTCATGCTGTAGTTACCCCCTTTGTAGGGGTCTTTTGCAGAGGTGGGGAACTTCAGGCCCGGCAGCCAAATGCAGCCTGTGGCTAGTTTTTATTTGGCCCCTTTCTAGTTCCTGGATTTGCCCATGGATCCAATTCCTGCCCCCCAAGTGCTGAAAGACTGAGCTCAAGGTAAGGGAGTAGGGATGAGGGTATACACCTGAGGAAAGGGGTCCCTCTTGACAGCATGATCCCTCTTGCTGAGCGCACCCCTTCAGCCCCTCCTTCTTTGCTCCAACTTCTCTGCGGCCCTCGGAGCTTGTACTGATTTTTAAAGTGACTCCTGGGAGGGAAAAGGCATACAGCACTGAGCATGCACTTGATAAAGTGCTGGACCTGGACCTGCCATGGCAGGGGGAGTGCATGGGGCCTGCCTCCCCCCAAAGCAAAGACAACACCCAACACAGCTTCCTGTCCCCCCACCCCCCAGTGCAATCCAGATGGGTAGAGTTTAATCTCTCCCCATCTCTCAGCATGGACGCCCAATAAAGGAGGCTTGGAGACCTTGGGCCAGATGATATTCAGCTGTACCTCTCTTTTTCAACTGACCCAGGTCCTACTGTCTCGTTACTTTCCCAGTGTCTGGATGCCGTGGCAGAATGGATGTAGCAGAGCAGACTGAAGCTCAATCCCGACAAGGCGGAGGTGATGGTGGTGGGCAGGGCGACGGAGGTGCTGGCTCCCCTTGTAGGGGGTGTCTGCCCTCCTGTAGCCCAGCAGGCTCGGAGTCTGGGAGCGCTTCTGGACTCAGACCTCCATCTGGATTGACAGGTGGAGGTGATGGCTAAAGCTGCCTTCCACCAGTTGTATCTAGTGCGGAACCTGCGTCCGTACATTTCTGGACCTGATCTGGCCACCCTCACCCACACTTTCATCACCTCAAGGCTAGACTACTGCAACGAGCTCTACGTGGGGCTTCCCTTGATACTGGTCCGGAGGCTACAGCTAGTGCAGAATGCAGCGACCCGTCTCCTTACAGGGACGGGTCAGCCGGAGCACATAACGTCTGTGCTCCACACTCTGCACTGGCTGCCTATAGTGTACCGAGCCAGATTCAAGGTGCTAGTGTTGGTTTATAAAACCCTGCACCATCTGGGCCCCTCATACCTCAGGAACTGCCTCGCCTTCCATACCTCGGAGCGATCCCGTCAATCAACCAGGGGCGCCTTTCTGGAGGCCCCCCGTGTCAAATGGTGGGCTACAATCAGGGCCCCGATTCTTCCGTGGAATTTTAAAAAAAATTCCACGGGAGTCAGGGCCCAATTCTGCGCCTCGGCGCGATTTACCATGTGGGGGGGGGCTTGCCTCCTCCCCCCTCCCCGGTCAAACCCTCAGGGCTTCCCAGCTGCCAGGGTTTCCCCTCCCCAGCTGCCGGGGCTTGCTTGACTCCCCCCCTCCCTCCCTTTTAGAAAAGGAATTGCCTTACCAGTGATAGCAGCAGTAGCTGCTCCGTCCAGCGCGCTCGTACTTCCTGGCCCCTCCCGACGGGGTCTCTCAGGGCGACGCAGCCGGATGACGTCATCCGGCTGCGTCGCCCTGAGAGGCCCCGTCGGGAGGGGCCAGGAAGTACGAGCAGGAAGTACGAGCGCGCTGGACGGAGCAGCTGTTGCTGCCATCACTGGTAAGGCAATTAATTATCTAAACGGGGGGGGAGGCAAGCCCTGGCAACTGGAGAGGCTGCGGAGGGGAAGCCCCGAGGGTTTGTTCATTCCCCTTCCCCCGTAGAATCTCCTGCCCCACATCCCCACAGCGCAGGCTAGAAATTCTGCGCTGGGGTAAGCGGGGCAGGAGATTCCGCGGGGGGAGGGGAATTCCATGGGAAATCTGCGAATCGCAGACCCGCGTTTGGCTCGGGGCCCTGGCTACAATGGAGAAGGCATTCTCGGTATCCAGGCCGTGACTTTGGAACTCCCTCCTGGAGGAAGCCCGCCTGGCCCCAGGTCTGCTGGCTTTTCACTGAGCCTGCAAGACCTGACTATTCTCCTAGGCCTTCGGAGGGGAAGGGGGGAGTAGTTGGGGAGTAAATTTTGGGGTTTTTTAAGAGACTTTTAATATATTGTGTTTCTTTTAGTATTTTATTGTATTTTAATGTATTTTTAATTGTTGCATGCCACCCCGAGAGGCCGTAGGCATGAGTGGGGTGGCTAATAAATATAAATAAATAAATAAATAAATAAATAGTCAAACCAACCCCAGATCCAAGACCCAGCCTCACCTATAGGCATATCCACACACACACACACCCAGCACATCCATGGTACTTGCTTGGCAGGGGGTGGGGAAGGGGGAGGGGCTTGGCTTGGGGGCAGCAGTCTGAGAAGGGTCTAGGGGTGCAAAATGCCTTAGTCCAACCCTGGCAGGGAGGGAGCTGGGGAAGCGTTGCAGGAGCAGGGAGTTTCAGCACCTCTGCCACCAGGCTCAGAGTTTGCAGCAGAGGTGGGGAGGGGGGTGATAGGAAGGAGCCAGGGAAGTGCTGCAGGGGCGAGCAGCTTCAGCGTCTCACCCCCAGGCTCAGAGTTGCAGTGGAGATTCTGGGCCAGACACAAGCAATATTGATTATGAAAGCAGCATTGATTGCAGAAGCAGCATTTCAGGCAGCCAGCCAAGTCCCCTCTTCCCCAATCTGGCAGTGCAACTAGTTCTGTAACACACAGATAGTAAGTCTCTACCTGCAGTACAAACCATGGAGCCTCCTGAAGGAGGAACTAACTAGCTCATTAATATATATGTATGTAAAACGTAACTTGTTGTCCACTACTACAAGTTCTCTACTTTTTTTTTTTTTAGCATGGCATATATTAATGGCATGCCAAAAAACTTTCTGAAAAATTATGTAACCAAAACATAGCTGTAGTACAATTTCTTGCCATCTTTATGCTCCCTGAAATCACTCTCAGGAGTTTGTATCATGTTGTAAAAAACCCCAAAGAAATTAGACAAACAAAAAACCTACGGTTTAAAAAACCTAGTTAAGGCAGATTCACATCAAGCAAACTTTAATAAACCAGGAAATTGTATGTAAAGGCTCCCACCTTAACTTGAAAACCTTGTAAGCAGTGAAGTTGTTGTTTGGTCTCACATACTGTGCTCGCTTACAACTTAGGCTCCATGCACCCACACTTTGTCTTGGTCTTTCAGCCCCAATCCTCTTCCTTTGAAGATTGGGGGGCAACACTAAATCTGGGGAGAATACTATGTAAGTGTTTATTTAGAATGTGGGTTAACATTGACATGAAATCCATGGAATGGCCAATGGAAGGAATGGGGGGGAAAGTAATGTTAATTTGAAATTAAATTTTATCTCATTAACTGTGAAATGATACAATGGAGATGCATCTTTGGGATTGGGGGAGGAAGAGGATGCGGAATAACGAATAGGGATGGGCAAACAGACCACGGTTCGTGTTTGGCCGTTGGTTCGGCCGTGTTCGGTTCGTGCGTTCGGGTTCAGTCATTCGGGTGGTTCGCCGGGTTCGGCTGTTAGGTTCGGGTTCGGCCGAAAAAATTACACGAGAGCTCGAAAGCGTGCCGGAAACCGGAAATTCGAGTGCGTGCGGAGCTGTGTGGTGAGTGAGTGTGTGTTTGACTCAGTGGCTGCTCGGTTTGTGTGTTTTGGCATGCCATTGTGTTGTTTGGCTGTGCTGTGTGTTTGGGTGGTTGATGTGTGTTGTGGGTGACTTTGGGTGTGAATGTTTTTAAAAAAAATAAAAAATGTAGAAGGCTCAGGCGGTGGTGCTGATCCCCCGGCTGGGGGCCAACTTGCTGCTCGAGGAGGAGGAGAAGGAGGAGGAGGAGGTGGTGGTAGCGGTCGAGGCCGCTGCCCCGGCTACTACATCTTCTGTGGCACCACTGGTGTCTTACTCCTGGGATGAGGAGGAAGCAGCAGGCTCTGGAGGTGCTGCCAGGTTTGTAAACTTTTTTTTACTTTGAAGAAAGAAAGGCTGTATCCGTTGGAGAGAGCTCACTGGCATGCGGGTGGGTGCGTGGGTGGTGGGCATCAGTCAGACACAAACATTGGGCATCAGCAGGTGGCATCGGATGTCTGCAACAGAGAGAGAGGGTAGTGTGGGGGGCTTTGGCATGAGCAGCACCCCCACCCAAACATGTGCCAGGCTAGCAAGGGTCTCCACTCTCCAGCCATCCCATTCCCTATGCACCCCCAAATAAGGGCAGGCTCTTTCCTCCAGCCAGGGTTCCATCTCCCAATGCCATCCCTATCATCCCAAGGAGGGCAGGATTTGCACATGCCAGCCAGGGCCTTCCTAGTTGCAATCCCAAGCATCACAAGGAGGGCAGGGTTTGCACGTGCCAGCCAGGGCCTTCCTAGTTGCAATCCCTAGCATCCTCTAGGATTTGCATGAAATATCTAGTTGCAATCCCTACTAGCACCCCAAGGAGGGAGGACTAGAGCGGCATCATCATAAATGCATGATATTTATTTGGTGTTCTTATGTGTTCCCATTTCAGAGAGGAATCGAATTCCAGCCACAGCCCTACTGCTGCTGCCAGGACCACGCCAAGGCAGAGGACTCACTGGACACCTAGGTGGAGATCGCCAGTGACACCCCCAGCCATTCAGTGCCAGTCGTCAGATGTCAGATGTCTGGAGGTTCTACCCCAAGGGCGACAGAACCGCCACATGCAAGGTATGGCACGGGGACTGGAACGAATTTCCCTATGACCTGTTAGGATTGGAAGTCCCCTGCAGAGAGAGATTGGATGGCCACCCAGTCCACCCACTTGTGGAGACAGAATTTAGGCAGGGCTTGACAGACCATTGGTCTGACACAGTATGACACTATATGTTCCTATAAAATTATGTTCCTATATTTTTCTGCTCTTTTTAGATCTGCAATAAAGTTGTCTGCCGGCAGAGGGAGGGGACCATGTCGGGACTCATAAATCATATCGAGCGGCGGCATGATATGAGAGTGAGGTGGGCGGGCGAGGTGGAGTCTGGATTGGCTCCCGTGGAGCCTCAGTGCCAGAAGAAGGGGGGGAAGGCAACCCGCAAAAAGAGGCATACAAGCCCTTCCCCTCCACCCCCCTCCAGTCCTGACGTCGAGCCCCCCGAGCCCCAGGAGGATGCGGAGGTGAAGGCTCTTCGGGACATAATGCAGAGGTGCACCCAGGCCCATGTTGAGGTGGTCCAGCTGTCCTCTGTCAACCTGGAGAACGGCCTGGTGAATGAGCTGCAGGCAGTCCAGGTGGAGCGGCAGAAGGTGGCGGCATACGCCCAGTATGTCTCCGCCAAGTTCCGCCACATGCAGCTCTACCACCAGGCACTCTCCAGGTGGCAATGGGCAATGCAAGAGGGCTTGGATCATGCCGTGCTAAATGGCATGCTGATCGCGCACAAGATCGAAGGCCCTCTGCCCTGTGAAATGCCCCTACCTCTCCTGCCCTTATCCCAATTCCCGGGGGATAGGCCCAGTGGCAGCAGAGTCACAGACTCTTAGGTTTATTATTAAGTTTCATTTCCATGTTTGCTTTTGTTTTATTTAATGTTGTTGTTGTTGCTTTGTTATTGTTGATGTTATTAAAATTGTTATAATAAAAGTAGTTGTAAAGTATTTCTTGTTACGAGCTTCGTTCAGCCTGTCCAATATTTTTTTATCCCTTTGTGCTGAAGTTCTGGCTGGCAGGTGGCAGAATTGCATACAGCTTGTCAATCCCTTCCAGAAGCACCTCCCACCTCATGTAGCATAGTTATGAACCCAAACATGTGTTGTGCCAGCAGCAGGGTCTCATCTAGCAGAAATCCCCCCAGGAGGTGCAGGGTGTGTGTTTGTTTGGGTAGGTGTGACAGAGAGAAAAAGAGACAGGCTCCTCAGCAGCAGGCAGCAGGTGGCGTGAGCTGGTGGTCGGAGGGGCTTTTAGTTTCAGCAGCCAGCTTCATTGGGCATCCACGGGTGGGTGCAGAGGAGTAGGAATTTGGGGAGGGGGGCAGGCTGGCGTGTGGCACTGGGCTTCTGGATGCAATGGAATGGAATGCAGTCCCAAGTTACTGGAATGATGGTCCCATAATCTCGTTGATGGTCCCTGGGACAGGCGGGCATGACTGAATCAGGAATAGTGGAATGACAGCCTAAAGTCTATGGGGCACACTTCATTTGATCAGGCGATAGGTGGTAGCAGGGCAGCAGATACAGGGACGCACACATGCAGGCAGGCACATATAATATTTTGTGGGTTATATTCCATCTCATTATGGTAGGTTTGCTGTGTGCTGGATGTGGGCAATGGACATTAATGGGTGCATGAGCACAGATGGGAGTTCTTCCTGGTTCTGGCAGGTGGCAGCCAGGATATACCTACCTCTCCCCCTC
>QEPC01013334.1:244490-265109 GCA_003113815.1 Sphenodon punctatus | reverse complement strand
GGTGCACCCGTGTGCCCCCTTCCTGCACCTGTGCCCCCTCCACCTGCATCGCTGGGCCTGCTTGCACCTCCTCCGCCTCCTGCCCCGCCACTGTCACTGTCTCTGCCTCCGCTCTCTTCCGCCTCCCTCCTCGTTCCATCCCGCCACGCTTGCTTGCTGCTGATTTCGCTTTAAATCTCCCTCCATGTTTGTGTTGTTGCTGGTTGCCCGGCAGCGACGCTGCGTGCCTTGTCCCCGGCTGGGACTTGTTTCATTTGATTCCGCCCGGGGATTGGTGTCCAGACGTTACTTTTCGTTGGTTCCCGGTGGGGGTCTGTTTGACCACGCTTCCCGGGATATTCCCCCGGCTAGCCCGGGAAGCGTGGTTGATATTGACCCCATGTGCGTATTCAACGTGGTGAATATCTGGCGCGCGCCGAACAGACGTTCCTGCCCCTTTGGCCCCACCGCGGGGTTGAGCGTGATTCACTGTGATTGAGCGTGATCTCGTAATGTCTGAAAATACCCATAGTTTCCTGGGCCAATAAAGGTTTACAGTAACCATTGGCCCCTTGCACCCTGGTTATCTGGGGGAGATTAGGACTATATGAGTTTTCCAGTTGTATCTCCATATCAATACCTTCCTTTGCCTCATCTAGATGTCTTATGTCAGGGGAAGGTAGTCTCACACAGGTTTGCCAATTAAAGGTTCTCTTATTCTGTAGTTGGTCCAAAGAATCCATTTTAACCCATGTGTCCAATGGGCCTAATGAATTGACCATATCTTGATCTGATCTAGAGTAAACCTCTGAAATACTAATCCCCCACTTGCTCAACAGGGTTTTCTTTTGCCAGATGGTTTTCACCATGGTTGGGTTTATTAACTGGATCACAATCGTTCTTTGAGAATTAGTAACATACACAAAATCCAAGCCTATTATATCCCTACTAGTAATTGGAATAGCAAGCAGCAGCCTAAGATGCTCTGCTACTTCTAGAAGTGAGCACCAAGAGGGTACGTATCCACGTGGTAGCGGCTTGATATTTAAACATAATTTGCCATTATCTTTCTGGTAATGCATCAGATTCCTCTTCCCATGAGGAGATGGACAATCCACTACCAACGAAGGAGGCTCCTCCATTTCCACCAGGTTCAGCCCATCCTTATTCTGCCATCTGTCCTGGCTAGAAGAGGATAACCCACCACCACTTGAGATTTTTCTTTACCAAGAAGCTCTGTAATATGCTTCACCTTGGAGGACATTTTTTGTACATGGAAGAACAAGAGCTGGAGTGATTGAGTTGTTAAGGAAACATGTTCAGCTAGTAGTTCCACTGTAGAGCTATAATGATTTATTGCTCCGCTTTTGTTCTTATACTCATTCCCCTTAGTAATATCCTTCCTACACATTAGTCCCATGTGTACATTCCCTTGCCCGTCAGTCTCTGTAGGGCTTCCTCCAATATCAGTCTGCAATACATTAAGGGAAGGTGACAAAGGGATAGATTCTGCTAGGGCATTGTATCTATTAGAGGTAAAAGAAAGTATCCAGCTTCTTCTGTTTTTGAGGCAGCAAAACAGGGGCCTGAACGCGTCCCCTTTTACCCTTTACAGGCATCATGGCAAACCAAACAGTATACAAACAAAAACCCAATAAGATAACCAGCTGATAACAGACAGTCCCCACCTCAAAATCCACACCAATGGAGTATATACTTCGGGCTTTATAAACAAAAGTAGGGAGCTTAGAGTGGCCCCCATGCTCTAGTATGCTGAAAGGGCACTCAAAGGGCACGTGACCGTGTGCACTCAGCCCTTTGGTGAGCGGCCCCAGCGCGTTCCACTGGCGCTGCCGTCAGCTCTGCTGTTAACTTTGTAGCTTACTGGGGCCAGACTCCGCCCCCAACTCAGTCCCCGACACAGGTGTCTCAGCCCGCTGGTGAGTCTCACTTGCCTGTGACCCGGCTCTTCCCCACGCTGCACCTGAGGGAAATTACTTGAGGGAGTTTCCTTGTCAGCTTCAGCTTTGTCAGTTTCACCAGTGGGTTTTTGTTTGTTTGTTTTTGCTTTGTCATTGCTGTTGGGTTTTTTTTGCACCTCATCAATTTCACTGTGAGAGGGAAAGATTTGCACACCCCTCCTGACCATAGCATTTCCCTTGTAGCGCTGAGCTTTCTCAGTTCCACCAGCTGGGACAGAATGTTATTGAGAATGACAGTGGGGAAGCCACTTTCCTCACTTGCACTTCAGAATTCAAAAACTACATAGAAAAAAGAGGTCCAAGCTAAACTCCAACATACCTCTAGTTTCCTCAGTATCGCTCCCAGAACAAAGATTCTGTCAGCCACAAAGTTGCAAAACTCAGAAAATGCACTTTTGCCTTCACTAAAACTGCTTTAACTCATTCTTTTTTCAACCAATTTGTGTGGATTTTGGAAAGATTCCACACCCCACTCAAGTGATCCTGCTCCAAATCTCAAATAGACTGGAAATACCATCCTCATTCTATAAGGAACAGCATGCTTGTGATTTAAATGCTACGCTGCAGTTGCCAGTCAGGAGTAGGGTTTAAATCAGGGGTGGGGAACCTCAGGCTTGAGGGTCAAATGCAACCCTTGGCAAGTTTTTATGTGACCCCTTTCCAGTGCATGGATCTGGTCCTTGGATCTAGTTATTTCCTGCAATCACTGAAAAACTGAGTCCAAGGGAAGGAAGCAGGGTGCAGGGGTGGGGGGATTAATTCAACTTGGTTGGCTTTCTTATATGTAACCCCGAATACCCTAGGTTTTGGTTACCTGTGGGAGGAGGATGTCAGATATATTACAGACTGAAAAAATCCATTTATTTCAAAGAATTTCTGACATAGCTGCTCAGGATGACATAGGCTCCATTAGAGGCAGTTGTTTAGCTCCCTTGGGACCTCGGGGACCAGCAGGCCCCCCACATGCACCAGCCCCTGCAGCCCCCAGCCCCTGTCCGAACTGACCGAGTCCAAGGTCGGCACCCTGGTCTCCTTCAGCCAGTGGACACAGGGGGACCACAGCAACATGGAGGGGCCGGCCTCGGAGGGCTTGGAGACCAACATTGAGGGTGAGCGAGTGGTAGGGAGGGGACACAGACATGGGGGGGCAGGCCAAGGGGGTGTTGTGGGTGGGAAGGGGGCACACCGGACACGAGGCCCCCTCTGGAACCCCGGACACCCTGGACCATGGGAAGGCAGCCCGGCAGGCCCCCGGGGAACACACAAAGGCCACCCCCAAACTAACACTGTCTTATCCACAGGGCGTGGCAAGCTCCGGCAACAGCAACAGGAGACTGGGGAGAATGGAGGTGAGCAGCCCCAGGAGCAGCCAGAGGTCCCAGGTCAGGCACACCGGCAAGGGGGGGGGCAATGGGGGAGGGCTGGCAGGTGATCTGGCACAAGGGGGTGGGGGAGGAGGGACAGGGGCATGTAGGCAAGCTGGGGGAGTGGCCCAGGCAGCCAACACATTGGGGGGGGCATGCCCCTCAAGCTGTTCAAGGGAATAATGGATAGGCAGCCGGGGAGGCTAACCATCCCCTGTTGTGTACCCCACCAGGGCAACTTGAGGGGCCCCAGTAGGCCTGTCCCGTACCCCTGGCCCAGTGGATGAGGGAGCACCGGGCACGTGTAAGGCACCGGAGGGAGGAGCAGGTGGAGGAAATTGTCCGGTCCACCTCTGAGCAGGGCAAACACATGATTGCGGCCATTGACCATATGGAGGCAGCCACCGACTGGGCCATACTACAGGCGGAGGCAAGGGACTGGAGGCTTCAGGTGGAGGTGCGCCTGGAACACAGGCAGGAGCTCCGGGAGCACAGCAGGCAGGTGGAGGCATTTGGGCGGCTCGAAAAGGCCATTGACTAGGATGGTCAGGGAGCACAGCACCAAGCTGGACTGCTCCCATGACATAGGCACCTCCCTGCTGCTACACGCGGGCACCACGAGTGCCTACGTGATGGCTGATGCCCCGCCTGGCAACCTGCCTGCCCCGGCCCCAATGTCGGGCATCCTGGTGCCCCTGGTGCCTACGCCACCACCCCAACCACCAGCACCCCATCTGGGCTGCACATCCCTGCAGGCCTCCAGAGGGTGCAGTTGCCCGGGGGGGGCGTCCTCGCTCCTGGGCCCTCCCACTGCCGCCTTTCCCACAAGACACCGAGGCCTCCCAGGACACCATTGGGAACATGGACAGTGGGGGGGGGAGGGGAGCTCCCAGAGGTCCACGGTCACAGGCCAGCAGAGAGGGAGACCCTGGAAGCAGGGGAGACAGGGGGCGGGGGGGATGGGGTGAGTGGCCTGAAGTGGGTGTGAGCCTGCACCGGGAGGTGGAAGGATGGAGGTGGGTGATGGGTGGTGGTGGTGGTGGTGGTAGTGGTGGTGGGTGCACCTGTCTGTAGATATGCACAATAAGTGCACGGGCACCACAAGCACCTCTGTGGTTATTGCCGAGGTCCCGGTGCTGGGGCCTGGCAAGGGGCACGAAGCACTATCTGGGTGTTGGTGGGGGACCCGGGTTGGTGAGGAGGGAGCTGTGCGCACTCATGCCTCGACCTCCTGGCTGATGCATCTAGCTAGGGCTGCCCGGATGCGCTTAGCGTACCGGTACTCCCATGGGTTCTCCACATTCACATAGAGAGACACGGGACCGGGAGGGCACCAGGGCACTGGGAAGTTGAGGGCAGCCCCCTTGGTCTCGCACACATTGTGCAGCACACAGCAGGCGCCGATCACCAGGGCCGAGTTCTCCAATGTGTAGTCCAGGCGGCCGGCGAGGCTCCTCCAGCACTGCTTGAGGGCCCCGAAGGCCCTCTCAACCACGATCCAGCTTGCACACAGGCGGGTATTGTACAGCACCTCCACAGGGTTCCAGGCGACCGGGTAGGACTTTATCAGCCACCGGGTGAGTGGGTAGGCCGGGTCCCCCAGGATGCAGAGAGTCATCATCACCCCCTCGATCCGGGTCATCCGCATGTCTGCAAAGTCCCCACGGTACATGCAGGCATATAAGGGCGAGATGGTCATAATCCGGGCATCGTGGCTGCGCCCAAGGCAGACTGTGTATATGTCTATGAACCTCCCCCTGTGGTCCACAACTGCCTGCAGCTGCAGGGAATGGTACCCGTGTCTGTTGACATATACCGAGGCCTCTCCAGCAGAGGGGTGGAGGATCTCTATGTAGGTGCCGTCCACAGTGCCAATGCAGTTGGGGAATCCTCCAGCCGCGAACCCGGCCATCACAGCCTCCTGGTCCACCAGCTGGATCGCTCAGTCCAGGAGCACGCCCTCTACTGCCTCGCAGATGTCCCGCAGCATCTTGGTGATGGTGCTCAACCCGACACCAAAATGCTGCGAGACGGACCGGCAGGAGTCGGGCGTTGCAAGGGCCCAGACCCTGATGGCCACCCGCTGGACCATGGGAATGGGGTCCCGCATGAGGGTGTGCTGACGCTCCAGCCAGGGCATTAGGAGCTCTGCGAGGTGCAGTAGGGTGCGCCTGTCCATCCTAAAGTGCTCTCTCCAGGCGGCCTTGTCCCACCACTCCAGCGCCCTGGACCACCACCCCTGGGCCCTCCCTGTGACCCGTACCCTCCGGGCAATGGGCATAGCGAGCTGGGATGCGCACCCCATGTTCTCCTGCAGCCACTGGAGCTGGCTGGCTGCCTCGTGGCAAGCTGAAGTCTGCTGCTGGGCATGGAGGAGGGCCTGCCTGGCCGCACTGGACACCCGCTGGGCCCTGAGGCAGGCCAGGGAGTGCCTGCACCTGTGGTGGGCCCTCCTGGCTCTAGCAGCACTCATTGCCATGCTCAGCCACAGCCAAGCACCCAGGTGCACCTGTGCGGTCTGGATGTGCAGTAGGACTGTGTGAGAGCGGTACTAGTCAGCACAGACTGCCAGGTGCATCCCGCAGGCACCAAGCCATGTCAGCTACATGGTGAATGACAAACCGGGAAGGTTGTGGCCGCTCCTGTTATGGAATGGGACATGTTCCGGCCTGCCCATGGGTCCCGCCCTGTCAACTGGGCTCAGTGCCCCGTTTCGACCCAGATGGGCCCCAGAGCTCCGGGGCCAGCTCGTGCAGGGTGACCTGGACTTGGAGGGCATGCCCGGCCCACTGCTCACACCTGAGTGCCCTGCATGGGGCCTGGCATGTGGTGAAGGCTGCGCCCGGATGTTCGGGCAGCAGCTGCATTCCTTCTGTCCTCACCTCCCACCTCTCTTTGTTGGCTCCCTGCTGGACCGGATGCCCTGATTAGTATGTATGATGTCCTGCCTGTGTGCTCTGTTACAGCAGCTGGGCTGAGTCTGCACCCCACGCCTCATTCTGTAGCCATACAATGTTGCAGCCTCTGGCCTTATTGGTTGGCCTTGGAGCTCCCCTGCATCCCCTCCCATCCATGCAGGGATTTTGGCGCCCCCCTTTCCATGCAGTTAGTATCAGGTGCTTGCTGGACCATGACTGGATGCACTTCCCCAGGACTCGCGGGCCGCAGTACCGCAGGCGCCCCGCAGGGCTGGACCTTCTGCAAGACCATGGCCCTATGGAACCTGTGGCATTCCCCGGCCGTGCAATTGCTCCTGAGCTGCCCAGACAGCCTTATTGGTGCCTACGAGAGTATGAGCTCAGGTCTTCGCTACTATGGCCATGTTGTGAGCGCCCGTGATTGCTGGTTGCATGCTGAGACCCTGGACCTGTGTCCCTTTCCCGATGGGCGCATCCTGGAGATCAGGTGCTCGCATGTGGCATGGTCAGAGGTGGAGACCATGTCCACCCCCTCTATGTGCAGCCTGGCTGACTACACTGCCTGTCTGGCGGAGGGGGGCCCTGCCCTGGCTGTGTCCTTCTTTGGCTGTGTGCACGGGGCCCGTGGTCACCAGCGTTCTCGCGGGGTGATCTGTCACCGCCTGCTGGATCTGGGTCACCTTCCGTGGCCCCCACCTGCTGACTATGCCTTGTCAGAGACCTCTTAAGCAAAGGTGGCGGAGCTGGCCGGTGTGTGGTACTGATCCAATGTGCAGGTGGTGCTGTTCATTCAGTATCCCTTCGAGGCTTACTACCTGGTCGCCCACCACATGTCTGAGCTGGGCTTCCATTGGGGCATGCTTCAGTGGCCCCACTTCATGCACCTAGCAGGCCATCCGGCCCCGGGCCCCTTCGTGACCCCCTGCAACTGACTGTGAGGCACCCCTGTGCCTTCCGGGCTCTGGCTGTTGGCCTCACTGGGCGCTCCCACCTCTGCCTTGATGCCGGGTGCCGCTACCCCTTCCCTCCATGCTGTTCCTGCCTTGCTGCTGTGCCGGCCGTTTCCTGGGGTTCCGCTACCCTTGCCTGTGGCTCTGTGCCCCCTCTGCGGGGCCCCCTTGTCTTCCTCTGCAACAGGTGTTCCCTTCCATGGCTGCTTTCTCCATTGGCTGTCTCCTGAACGCTGAGTTGGCTCCTGGTACCCCAGGTGCTGCTGTCCGTCCTGCTCTGGCCACGATCCCTCCTGTGCCTGCCCCCCTTGGGTGTCTCTGTGACTGTGGGGTTCTGGGGCCCCCAGACTGCACCTCTTGGCTTCCTCCGGGGAGGGGGGGGCTGTATGTTGGAATGGCTGCTCTGCTATTTGGTTCTGGCTCACCTCCTTCCCATCCATCGCACCCTTTCCAGCGCTTGGTGTCCCTGACAGTCTCCCGGACTGTTCCCGGACCGCTCCCTGGTCCGTGTGTGCTCCCCCTGTGCCTGTGCTCTGCCCCTGGGGTTTCCCCCATTTCGGGACTGACTGTGTAGCTGTGGGGGTGCCTGTGTGGGCTGTGCTGTTGTGGGGGTTCTGGTTGCCATTCCCCGTGTCCTGCCCTGGGCCCGGGGCTGCCCCTCCCTTCTCCCTGGCCCTGGCCCTCCATCCTGTGCCCGTTGTGCCATGTGTGTTGTCTGTCCTGCTGTGTTCCTCCTTTCCTTCCTTTCCCATGTGGGTCTGTGTGTGCCCGGGCGTGTGTTTGTGCTGTGTCTTCCACTGTGTCCTCGTTATCCTTGTGCCTGTTGTGTGCTCTGCCCCGTGGCTCTTCTCCCTCTCCCCCCTCCCTTCCTGTTTCCCTTGTGTGGGCATTCCCTGTTGGCCCTTTTGACTTCCTTTGCCCTCAGTCAGCCATGTCTGTGTCCCGCCCCTCCCTGGTGCCTTCTGGGTGTTGTGACCATGGCCCGGAATCTGCATAACATCTGTTGCACCTCCCCAGGCCGTGGTCTTTCTGTCTGATTCCCTGCCATGGTCCCAGTCCCATCACATCTGTTTGGGGCTTTCCTGGACCATGGGGGTGGTTAGCCGGTTTGCCACTGCTGGGAATCCACTGTGATGAATCGGGCTGGCGTAACGTCTGAAATCATCCTATCTGGTAGAAGATTTGGAACACTATCTTCTGGAATGTCTTTTTTTTTTTTTTTAGACATCAGGAAGACTTTTTTGTCTCAATTTTTACATAAAGTTTCCAGATTGTCAAGACGTGAACAGACTATATGGCTGTTTTTGCAAACAGATCAGGATATTATTCAAAAGCTAGCAGCATTTGCTAAACAAGCAGCTTCTGTAAGGAGGCAATTCCCTATGATTTTATTGTATGAATTATTCTTTCTCTGTATATGTAACATAGGGTACTTTATCCATGTATTAACTATTGCATTGCTTTTTATGTTTATATTTTTCAACATGTTTTATAATATCTGTATTTTGTTTTGTTTTATGGCTAGGGCGGAAGTCAGTGACTAAATATATAATAATAATTCTAGTACCAATTTAACATTATTAAATCAGTAACTTGCTAACAGTAATACCTGTTCTTTTCAAGAAATTAGGTCCCTGCGCAACTTGATTTTCAGGTACCTGAGAGACTACTTGAAAAGGCAGGTATTATTATGCACAGATGGACAGTAAATATGTTACCTGTCCCAACTCTCCTCCCAAAACTGCCCCCATTGCTCCTTCTTTCCTCCACGCCCACTTGTCTCTTCCGATATCACCCCTTCAGCCTTGTCTCTTTTCTGCTTTCCCCCACTCACCACCCATTCCCATTCCCCTGATCCCCCCCAAAAAAGCTTGTGAGAACAAGTCCAAAGAAAATAGATTATGATCCTCACTTCCAAGTCTAGAGTGGAAAGAGTGCTGTCTGATTAGAGGAGAATATTTCTTGGTGGGGCTGCATCTGGTAATATTTATGATAACCATGAACGTAGTTTTCATGGGAAAATGCAGAGACATTTAAATCAATGTTTTCTTTTTTTAGGTTCTTTTACAGCATCCTTCAGTGAGGAAAATAGTAAGTATCTGTTCTTTCTGTCATCACAGATCACTGAGATTAACAACTAGATTGGCTGTAATTTCTGGCACTTCACATTGTCTCATAACTTTAGATCTTGTTGGGGCCAATCCCATGCCCTGCATGCTCTGCGCACAACCCAGAAGCAGACATATGTGTGCAACCCATGTGCATGTCCATTGGGAGTGCCTTGTGCCTTGGGGATCCTGCATGCAGTGGGTTTGTAATTGTGGCCATTGGCAGTGGGACGGTTAAGAAACAATCTTAGCGTGTGGCAGGATGATGGTGGTTTTGTGGCCGTCGAGTGGCACTGGCGCTGAGCACCCACTCAGGTGGAGTGAGTGGGGAGTTCTTCAAATGGGCAACTCCTAGTATGGCTACCCCAGCCACGGAAATGGTCACCATACATTTGTCTGGCATCGCACGGAGCACTCTGGATTTCCAGGCATTGCTCCATGCATGGCCATGAGTGGGTGGCTGGGTGCTCCATGACTCACAGGAGCGCGCCTCTGGTTACTCCAATTTCGGATGGGTGGTCGGCTCTGTGGCTCCTCGGTAGCCATGTAGGGTAGCATCAAGTTTGAAAACACTCATTGAGACTAATCCTGAGAACTGATCCCCATTTATGATGACTTTTTGCTCAACTCCCAAACCATAAATTAGACCTGGATGTTACGTTCTAGTGTGTTGCCGTAAAGCTGCTAGTGCAATTTCGGGATAGAAGTGTGCATGCACCAAAGGGTCTGGTGGACATTTTGTGCATGTCCAGTGATTTTTAAAATGATTTTTTAAACTAAAAATAAAACCTAAATGGCACAAAATGGCCACCAGGTATGTTCTGCGTATGTGCACCCTTTTGGGAAAAGATGCACATGAACAGAACAGAACAGCCCCAAAGGCTTTTGTTATTGTTTGTTTTTTTGTTTTTTTAAATAAATTAATTTTTATTTTTAATTTTTAAAATGAAAACTGAGGAAAGCCAATGATAATTGTTTCCCTGTGTATTCAGGTTCTCCCCCTTTTTGTATTTTCCATTGTCTTTGCCATAATTACTAACACCAACAGCGCTTTGTTTGTTTTAGTAATAAAAAAAAACCCGAAAGCCAACTGCACAGCCCTAGATAGGATACCTAAAAATCACTGGAAAAGCTCCTGAATCAGAATTAATGCCTGGGTATCAAATTCATCTCAAGGATATTTGCTCTTTTCTGCTGCAGTGAAACCAAAGAAATGGGGAATAGCCAGTCCAGGCCTTAGTAACCAGCTGGCCAAGCTGTACTGACATCAAAAACCCCTAGTTCTGGGAGCGCTATAGGAATGATAAGCAGCAGTGGTAATTTCTTTATACATTTTAAATCAGCTGGTTTTTTCTTGCAGGAACTCTCCAGGACCAACTCGGTAAGTCTGCATGGATTTACAACAGAGTCAGAGAGGAACAGGATCAATATATTTTCTTAACTGTTTACAGTTTTTGCTCTAGAAATACTTAATAACTGTCTGATTTCTGGTAACTGAATGGCACCGAAAGCAACCAGTTACAAAGTGGCCATCTTTTCTTAGCCGACTGATTTACTGTATTATTTATTTATTTATTTATTTATATTTATTAATTGATTGATTGATTGATTTATATTAAATTTATTGATTTATATCTCGCCATCCCCCAAATATTGCCAACTTGCAGTGTTTATCACATTGCTGTTTTCCCGCCTGTTTCACACTTACCAGCTAATTCCTTTTGCCTGAAATTCCTTTCCTGCTTCCATTGTGCCTGGTTTTCAAATTTAATTTGGTTTCCGACGCCTGGTTCAATTATACTGGATGCCGCATTGCTGTTAGGAAAGGTGTGCCTAGGAGCTGGAAGTCATGGCCAAAATGACTTTACTGAGACTTTACACATTAGTCAGGATGCAGAAAGGGGGTGGGGTGGGGAGTTCCACGAGCCAAGAATGCATTATTCTGTGTGCAGGGGCAGTGTAGAAGGGGGATTAGCCCATTTCTGGCACAATGTCCCTCATCCATGAGAAGGCTGGATTTTAGAGCCCTGTCGTCCACAAAACACATCACACCAGAAATAAGGTAACCCCTGCACCCCTGCACATTGATTAGTATTTCTTACCAAAGAAGGCAGACATTTTGGAAAAGATCAAATGGGTCATATTTAGATCTGAAACGTACAGGTACATTTTGCCAGTTATATCTGGTGCGGCAGATTTGGACATACTTCTCAGACTCCGTCCTAGCCACTATCATCCATGCTTTCATCGCCTTGACACTGTACTATTGTAATACAATCTAAGTGGGGCTGCCTATGGTGTCCGTTCAGAGACTGTAGCTGCTGCATAATACAATGATGAAAACCAGGATAAAAGATATTGATGGGCAAACCTCTAGGGCATCAGTGCCCTCAATAAAATCATCCCCCTGGTACCAGCATCTGATCCCAGATGGTGAGGGGGCGTGTTATATAAAGGAAGATCTGCCCTTCCAGCACAAAAGGGTGTTTTTTGCCTTGCGCCTACAGATTATGCTGACGGCAGTGCTGGAGGGGAGGTTCCGGGGTGTTCCTTATTTGGACAGGATCTGCCCATGCTGCTCCCTAGGTGTTGAGGATCTCACCCATTACCTTCTAGTATGCCCTATGTATTCCCATTTGCGCGACAGGTTATGGAGTAGGGTGAAAATACCCCTAAATCTAACTGACGGGGGGAAAATTAAGTTCTTGCTGGCCGATAGAAATCCTCAGCTTTCAAAAACATTAGCACGTTTTGCCTATATTATGGAAATCGTTAGGAAAAGGAAATTCGTTCTGAGAGAACGAGCCCGAGCTGACATGAATAATGAATCTTGAACTTTGACCCCTACCTTAAGGTGGACAGACTGAGTTGAGTAATATAAAAAGAAGTATAATAAACTTGGTATTTGAAGTTAAGTTTTATTGAATGGTTTGTATTTAAATATTTAAATACTTTTATTTTGTGCTTTGCTGTTGGTCTGTATATTGTGTGCTGACAATTTGTCATGGCCTAAGGCCAGTACAATAAAGTTTGATTTGATTTGATAATACAATGACATGTCTGCTTCCGGGGCGAGCCGCTGGAAGCACATTACATCAGTGCTCCATTCTCTGCACTGGCTGCCTATAGTCTTCCCGGCCCTATTCAAGGTTTTGGTGCTTACCTATAAAGTCCTATACAGCCTAGGTCTTACCTATCTGCGGGACCACCACACTCCCAGGGCTCTGGATCGAACCTTATGATCAACTGGGGACGGCTTTCTCAAAGTCTCCCATGTATTCTGGGGGGTGACTATGGATAGGGCTTTCTCCTTGGTCATGTCAAAGCTGTGAAACTCCCTGCTGGCAGAGACCCGGGCGGCCCCGACCTCTCCTCCTCTTGATGTCAATGCAAGACCTGGCTGTTCCACATGGTGTTTGGTGATGGAGATTGGTGATGGGGGAGGCGCGGATTGGATTAGGGTGGTTTTGGCATTTGTTGTTTTTTTGACAGCCTCCAATTGTTTTGTTATTTTATTATATATTTACATTTTATTTTTATTTTATCTTATTTTACAAAATGTATACCACATGTATCCTGCACATGCAGCTCAAGACCGCTAAGAAACATAATTTAAAATATCACTAAAACTGTAAATAACAGATAAAATCCATAAAACAAATCAAGTAAAAAAAAGGGGGGGGTAACATAAAACCATACCCCACATCTCACCCACCCTGCATGTCTCCCTCATGAAGGGCCCGGTGAAACAGCCAGGATTTGCATTAACATCAAGATGAGGTGACCCATCCACATGAAGTGGGGGGCCACCGCATTCTGCACTATCTGCAGTCTCTGTACTGTCACCAAGAGTAGCCCCACGTAGTGCGCGTTACAATAGTCCAGTCTTGAGGTGATGAAGGCATGGATGATGGTGGCCAGGTCAATGTCTGAGACATACGGCCAAAGCCCCCGCACCAGATGTAACTGGCCAAAGCGCTCCTCGAGCTGCCACCTGAGAATCTAGGCGGATTTTTTATCTATTGTTATTTTTATTGTATTTTATTAATTGTTTGCCGCCCCAAGCTGCTTTGGAGGGAGGGGCAGGGTATAAATCTAAATAAATAAGTAATATTAAACCGTTAAAAACATTACCAGGCCAATTGATCGGTGTTTCTGACTAGAGTAGGCTGGCATTTTGAGAAGGATCAGATGGGTCATATTTATAGCTGAAACAGATCCTAAATTTAGTACCTACAGGTAATACCTGCATTTTTGGGTACTGATCGGGTACCTAGAAACCACAAAAATTGGGTATTTCCAGAATTGATTTTTCTATTTATTGATTCCCAATCAGTGCATCAGTTTACCAATTGGTATATCGAGCTGGACAACAAAAAAATAAGTGTAACAGGGTGGCAGCTCCCTGGGATAAGTTGCCACAGAATTTGGGCCAATATCTCACTCTCTTTATGGGAATTAGCTTGTAAAGTCTTTTTTCTTCTCAAAGTCATTCATGTACAGACCCTCAGTCTCCATACAGCTTAGGCAGACATAGAACCTCTGTCTCCCTGTTGTCCATATAATCCCTTTGGGCTTTGTATGGACCCTATCAAACACCAATTGGATTTGCCCATTCAAGATTTCAGGCTCAGTACTAAAATACCTAGGGATACAAATAATTAAAAACACCCAAAAACTATATTCGGCAAGCTTCTTACCCCTCTTGCAGGAATGCAAGGAAAAGGTGGAAACTGGCAAGAAGTCCAATGCTCTTGGTTAGGTTGCATCAACTTTATTACGTTTCTACCAAAAATACTGTATTTTGTTTTATCACTACCGATTGCAATCCTTAAACAATTTTTCAATACAATTAATAAACTTTTCAGACCTGTAATTTGGAATACACCAAAATTATGCCTATACGGTGCTCTGTAATGACTAGGGATGGGCGAACAGATCGCGATTCGGGTTCGTCCGTTCAGTTCGACCATTCGGTTCGGGTTCAGCCAATCGGGAAATGTTTTTATATGGGGTTTTGTTGTTGTTTTTTATATGGTTTTTTAGTTTTTTATTTGGTTTTATATGGTTTTTTGGTTTTTTATTTGTTTTTTTGGTTTTTATATGGTTTTTTAATTAATTTTTTTTATCTAATATTATATCTATCTATCTACACTAAATCTAACTGCTATTAACTATTCTAAATGCTATGAACTAAATGGATTACCTAATAAGTACACAGACCTACTCCTACAAACACTAAAACTAAATCACTAACGCTATCTCTATCACTAAACTAACTCCTGCAATTGTCTTCTATCTATCTATCTATCTATCTATCTATCTATCTATCTCATCATCAAAGTTTTATTAGCAAGACATAATGTCATAGCCATCCCAAACTACAACCAATATAAGAAATCATTAAGATAATACAAAAGGTAATACATAATAAAACACAAAATATAGTCAATATATAATAGACAATTAAAAACTCAAAGGGAACTTAAAATCCAAAAATTGCTGCCTACGTACATATACCTGGAAAAGAAAGTTTGCTACCTGGGTTAATATCTCCTCCTGCTTGGCGGCCAAAACTAAATCCACCAGCGCAGCCTCGGTACTTAGCCAAAAACTTGGCCAAGAACTTAGTCCTTAACCTATCATATAAATGGCAGCCCCAAAGAATATGGGTAGTAGTCTCAGCCTCCAGAGAGTCGAAGGGGCAAAGGCGCTGCAAGAAAGGAATAGAGTGGTAACGTCCTTCCAAAACTCTAGATGGAAGGGCGTTAAACCTTGCAGCCGTAAGGAACCCCTTCCCTCTCACTGAAATAGGCAAGGTTAGATAAGTGGCCATGACATCCATTGAAGGAGCCCAATCTAAGTAGGTTGTTAGATGAGACGAAAGCCTTACCCTGCCTATTTCCACCTGGTAGTTGATATCCTGCCATCTTTGTGATAATTCCTGGGCTGCCTTCCTGGGGTTCAAAGCAGATAAATACTCTCGTGAGAACCCCATAGATGATAGATGGGACTCGACCTTCACAGACCATTTCATTTTGAAGGGATCATCTCTCAAATAAGGCAATAGACCCAAATCCCCCGCATTCAGGACCCTCCACCAAGCCCTATGGACGACTCTCCAGGCAAGAAAATATCAAGACCTCTGGCCCATCTCAAGTCTAACTGCTGCGCTCGGAGTACCCCCTGGTGGTCTAAGAAGGGTACGCAAAAATTTTGTTTGGACCTGATCCAAAGACGGTGAGGCAAATGGGGCCCATATCTCTGCACCGTAAAGGAACTGCGCCTCTACCTGGCATTAAAGACAGCCAAGGCCATCCTGATTTCAAAACCCCCCAACTGGACAAACAACTTGCAAATGGCTAAGGCTGTTCATTTTGCAATCATCTCTGCCCCTTATATGTGGGGGCGCCATGCCCCTGAACTATAAAAGTAAATCACTAACGCTATCTCTATCACTAAGCTAACTCCTACATCTATCTATCTATCTGTCTATCTATCTATCTATCTATCTATCTATCTGATGGGGGGAATCACAAACAACACAAGGAGGGGTACAAAACTGAAATGAAATCAAAATCAATCTAATAATCCTACTCTAAATGAAAAAACAGGGGAAGGGAAGAGAATCTGGGATGGAATATATGGGAGAGGGAAAGGATTCAATGGCGGGTGGAGCAAGGAAGGAAGATTGAACACAGGGAACACAGGGAGGGGTAAAAACAAATAATATCACCTAAAACTATCTAATCTAATCTAAATAAATGATAATAGGGAGGTAGATGGGTTGGATGGGTGAAATTGGAGGAGGATTGCAATGGATTAAGGAGAACAAAACTGCTGGGAGAGGGATCCTTCTGAAACGCCTGCTGTTTAGGAACAGTGACTAGCTCAGAAGGTGTTGGGAAGGGGGGAGGCCTTCCGGGGAAACCCGGAAGTTCCCCGGAAGGCCTAGAGCGTCTCTGATACCGGCAGCCACAGCCGGCGCTGAGGCCGCCAGACCACCCGCCGCCGCCGCCAGAGCTCCGCAAGGTAAGCAAGCGCACTGAACTTTAGTAGGGGTGATCCCTGGGGGGTTGGGTGGGTGTTAAACACCCCCCCCAGGGATCGGGTCATACTTACCGGTGGCTGCAGGGACGCCGCGGCCGCTGGTGCTGGGGGGTGGGCTCACCTCTGAGCCTTTTTTTAAACCAAAATCCAGGCTGGGCAGGGTGGGTGGGGGGTGTCCCCCCTTCCACCCGCGCAGCCTGGACTCGGGGAGGGTTTGTTTTTTGTAACTTTTTTGGTGGGGCTTTAAGTTTTTTACATTTCAGCCATTTTTAAATGGCTGCAATGTAAAAAAAATCCGGTACCCCGGAATCCGGTACCCGGACCGGATTACCGGGTCGAATCCGATAATGCCGGTATGCCCGGTACCGGCATTATCGGATACCGGATTTACCGGTTTTCCCACCCCTAATGCTTACTCTTCTCCCTCAAATCCCCCACCTCCCCTATGCCCCACCAATCCAAGCTCTCTCACTCTCTGGCCCTATATCCTCTTCCTCATGCCCCCACAGCTCCATCTCACCACTCATGTCTTCCTTGTCCCTCACAACCGCCTGTCATTCCCCACACCCTTCCAAACCCAATCTCCCTACACCTCATGCATCCTCTGTGCCTTTCCATGCCCTTCTGACCGTAGCTCCTTCAGAAATCACCCAAATCCTCTTTGTGCCTAACCCACAGCTCTAAAGGCCCCACCTCTTTCCTTATTCATAGCTCCTCAATGCTAATTGCCTCTCTTTCCCCATCCTTCCTTTCCCATGGATCCCACATCTCTGCTTCCTTCAACCTCTCAACTAGATCTGAAACAAATACCTGCAGAAATGGGTACTTCTGTCCAAATGGTCTTACTCAACCTGACCCGGTAATGTCTGAGCCTGATAGGTACCCTATTAGTTCCCAATAGGAACTAAAATACCAAAATATCGGGTGTTGTCCCCGTTTCCCGACTTCTGCTACTGATTTTTCAACTTACTGTCCTTAATTATTGTACCAATTTACCCATTTTAAATCAGTAACATTCTAACTGTAATTCCTGGTCTTTTCAAGTAATTGGGTACCTGCCCAATTTGATATTCAGGTACCTGAGAGACTACTTGAAAAGGCAGGTATTATTATGCACAGATGGACAGAAAATATGCTACCTGTCCCAACTCTCCAACCAAAACTGCCCCCATTGTTCTTTCTCTCCTACACTCCCTCTTGTCTCTCCCCTTATCACCCCTTCAGCCTTCGCTCTTTTCCACTTTCCTCCATTCAGCATCCATCTCCTTCTCTTACTCTCCCCCCCCAAAAACATATGAGAACAAGTTCAAAGAAAATCTATTATGATCTCTGCTTCCAAGTCTTCAATGGGAAGTGTGCTCTCTGATTAGAGGAGAATATTCCTTGGTGGGGCTGCATCTGGTAATATTTATGATAACAATGCACATAGTTTTGGTGGAAAAATTCAGAGACACTTAAACCATTGTTTCCTTTTTTTTCATTTTCTGTTGCAGAATCTGTCAATGAGGAAAATGGTAAGTGTCTGTGGTTTCTATCATCACAGAGCAGTGAGATTAACAACTAGATTGGCTCCAGTTTCTGTAATTTCATGTTGTCCCATGACTTTTGTTTTTGGGGTGTCCGATTCCATGACCTCCATGCGCTGCACGCAACCCACACACACACACACGTGCATGTAAGCCATGAACATGTCCATTGGGAGTGCATTGTGCCTTCTGGATCCCATGCGGAGAGGGTTTGGAATTGTGACTATTAGCAGTGGGATGATTTAGAAACAATCTTAGGGTGTTTTGAAACAAGTAGGATTATGGGGGTTGGAGGTTGTGACTGTCGAGAGGCACTGTCACTGAGCACCCACATAGGTGGAGTGAGTGGGTAGCTCTTCAAATGGCTATCTCCCAGTATGACTACCACAGCCATGGAAGTGGCCACCATGTATTTTGCTGGCATCCTACAGAGCACTCTCGATTTCCAAGCATTGCTCCATCCGTGGTCGTGAGTGGGTGCTCTGCAGCTCACAGGAGCGCACATCTGGCTGCTCCACTTTCAGATGGGAGGTCGGCTCTGTGGCTCCTGGTTGGCCATGTGAGGTAACATCTCGTTTGAAAACTCCCATTGAGACTAATCCTGAGAACTGATCCCCATTTATGATGACTTTGTGCTCAGCACCCAAACCATAAATCATACAAGGATGCTACTTCCTAGTGTTTTCCTTAAGACTGCCAACAACATTTTGGGAAATCATTTTAAAATTATTTTTTAAATAAAAAGTAAAAATTTAAAAAATCACTGCACATGTGCAAAATGGCCACATGGGATGTTCTGCGCATGTGTGTCCTTTTGGGAAAAGATGCACATGCACAGAACAGCCCCAAAGTTTGTTTTTTTAAAAAATAAATTCATTTTTATTTTTATTTTTTAAAATGAAAGCCAAGGGAAACCAACAATAGTCTGTTGCTTACTTGGCCATTTTTGTCTTTTTAATTATGAAAATACACAGAGCTTTGTTTCTTTTAGTAATTAAAAAGAAACCAAAGCCAACTGCACAGCCCTAGATAGGATACCTAAAAATCACTGGGAAAGCTCCTGAATCAGACTGAATGCCTGGATCTCAAATTCATCTCAGGGATATTTGCTGTTTTCCACTGTAGTGAATCCAAAGAAATGGGGACTGGCCAGCCCAGGCCTTAGCAACCAGCTGACTAAGCTGTACCGGCAGAAAAACCCCTAGTTCTGGTAGCGCTATAGAAATTATAAGCAGTAGTAGTAATTTCTGTATACATTTATATCAGCTGTCTTTTTTTCTTTCAGATCACCAGGACCAACTCGGTAAGTCTGCATGGATTTACAAGAGAGTCAGAGAGGAACAGGATCAATATATGTTCTTTTATGGGTCCTTGTTCTAGAAATGCTTATTAACTGTCTGATTGATGGTGTTTGCCCCCCCAGTGGTTTCCTAGGTTCATAGTCAGGGAGTGCTCCTCGCTTACCAGCTCCACCTAGATTTCTAGGTGGAGGGAAGCTGTAGCAAGGAGAATATTTCATCGGCTTTGGCCGTATGTCTCAGACTCTGACCTGGCTGCTATCACATCCATGCTTTCATCACCTTCAGACTGTCCTATTATAACGTGATCTACATGGGGCTACCTACAGTGACAGTTTGTACACTGCAGCTGGTGCACAATGCGATGGCCTGTCTGCTTCTGGGGTGGGCCATTGGGAGCACCTTTCCTCCGTTCTTTGCACTGGCTGCCTATAGTCTTCTGGGCCTGATTCAAGATGTTTGTGCTTTCCTATAAAACCCTATACAGTCTAGGCCCTACCTATCTGTGGGACTGCCTCATTCCCTGGGCTTTGTATCAATCCCTGTGTTCAACTGGGGGCACCTTTCTCAAAGTCCCCCAGGTATTGTGGGGGGCTACTATGAAGAGGGCATTCTTGGTGGCTGTGCCAAGGTTTTGGAACTCCCTCCCAGCAGAGACCCGGGTGGGCCGGACTTCTAGTCTTTTCAACAATGATGGAAGATCTGGCTGTTCCACCAGATGTGTTTGGTGATGGAGATGGGTGATGTGTAGGGGGATTGGGTTAAGGTGGTTTGGGGGTTGTAGCTTTTTTGACAGACTCCAATTATTTTACTGTTTCATGATATATTTACATTTTATATATTTTTTATTTTTTATTGTATTTTATGCATTGTTAGCTGTCCTGAGCTGCTTTGGCAGGAAGAGCAGGATATAAATTTATTTATTTATTTACTTATTTATTTATTTAAATAAATAAATAAATAATATTAAACCATTAAAAATATTACCATGCCAATTGATTAGTGTTTCTGACTAGAGACGTTTGGCATTTTGAGAAGGATCAGATGGGTCATATTTATTTATTTATTTATTTATTTCTATAATTTATACCCCACCCCTCCTGAAAACAGCTCGGGGCGACTTCCAACAATAATAAAAGTACATAAAAACAAGTATAAAATAATTTAAAACAATCAAACATATTAAATGTTTAAAATAGGGCCCCGGGCATTAAAACAGTAAACAGGGTAGGGGAGCAAAACACACAACCCTAACCTCCCCACCCCCCTACCCCAAAGGCCTGGGCGAACAGCCAGGTTTTACAACACCACCGGAATGACAACAGGCTTGGGGCCAGGTGAGCTTCCTCCGGAAGGGAGTTCCAAAGGCGCGGCCTGGCCACCAAGAATGCCCTCTCCATTGTGGCCCCCCGCTTTACATGGGGAACCTCCAGGAAGGCATTCC
>QEPC01013334.1:225474-240729 GCA_003113815.1 Sphenodon punctatus | reverse complement strand
TGAATTGCCTGAAGGCAATTACCCCCACCATACCTAATTCCATTTTGAATAAAGAGTGCGGCCTTTCAAACCCAACATGGTTGTCCTTGTTTCATTTCGGATGCGCCGACAAAACCCTGTACTATTTCAAATACAAATAAAAATTCTTTTTAAGAAAAAGAAAAGGAAAAAAAAAAGAAATGATAAGCAGTAGTAGTAATTTTTGGATATGGGTAGACTTGTCCAAATGGCCGTACTCAACTGGACCCGGAAACATCCAAAACTGATCAGCACCTGATTAGTGTCCAACAGACTAACAAAATACCAGGTTTTGTTCCTGTTTCCTGACTTCTGCTACTGATTTTCCAACTTCCTGTCCTAATTCTTGTACCAATTTACTGTTATTAAACAGTGGGTATTTTCAGATGTGACAGGCCTCTGGGCCAGCCACGCTGAATCCAGGACCAGGATCATTCCTTGACGCCGGTCCGTAACGAGGCCAGCCATTTTTTGGAAGTGCTGGCCGCATCACTATTGGGATTCGGGGCAGAGTGGAGTCAGGGTGGGGCTGAGTGGCACGTTGTGTGACCACACGACCCCAACCCCCCCCAATACTCCCACATCCACCCTCCCTCAGAAAGACAGGCAGGTGCAGTGGCCAATGAGGCCACTGCACCCAACCGTGAATGCTATCCGGGACCACAATCAGGAATGGGCCACGGTAACAGATGTTACTTTTGGCCCTTCCTGATCATGGTCAATATAACCATGATTCCTACTCTGCGACTGTCTGCAGGGCCAGAACTGTGGTTAGAATTTATCCCTGACTGGTGTTCATTTTGGTGAACATCTGGCAGGGATCACAGCCACCTCACTGTATTCACTGTGGTTCAGTGGGGTTTACTGTGATCTCTTAATATCTGAAAATACCCAGTAATTCCTGGTCTTTTTCTAGTAATTGGGTCCCCACCCAACTTGATGCTCAGGTACCTGAGAGACTACTTGAAAAGGCAGGTATTATTATGCACGGGTGGGCAGTAAATATGCTACCTGTCCCAACTCTCATACCAAAACTGCCCCCATTGCTTGTTCCCTCCAACACGCCCACTTGTCTGCAATTGAAAGATTGCCGACTGTACGGAGGAGACCATTTATTGGTGGGGCTGCATTTGGTAATATTTATGATATTCGTGAATGTGGTTTTGGTGGGAAAATGCAGAGACATTTAAAGTATTGTTTCCTTTTTTTATTTTCTTTTGCAGAAACCATGAAGGAGGAAAACAGTAAGTGTCTGTGCTTCCTATCACCACAGAGCAGTGAGATTAACAACTAGATTGCATTCAGATGTGCGCTTAATTTGCACAGCAGCGGCGGCGGCATCGTGCGATTTAAAGCAACGCGTGCTTCCGGGTTGGTGTGAATGCACCTAGCTGCACAATTCAGCGTAATGCGAACTGTCAGAGTCTGGTTTTAAAAGCTGCTAAACCGGACTCTGACTGTTCGCATTATGCTGAATTGTGCGTGCTAGGTGCATTCACACCAACCCAGAAGCGCGCGTTGCTTTAAATCGCACGATGCCGCCACCGCTGCTGTGCGAATTAAGCACACATCTGAATGCGCCCCTAGATTGGCTGCAATTTCTGGAATGTCATGTTGTCTCATGACTTTTGAAGTTGGTGGGGCTGATCCCATGCCCCGCATACGCTGGACACAACCCATGCACAGATGTGTGCATGCAACCCCTGGAACACGTCCATTGGGAGTGCATTGTGCCTTGGGGATCCCACGCAGAGGGGTTTTTTGAATTGTGGCCATTGACAACGGGATGCTTTAGAAACAATCTTAAGTTTTAAAATGAAAAGAGAGGAAAGCAGACTTTAATTGTTTTCTTATTTATCCATTTTTCTCTTTTAATTATGAAAACCAACAAAGCTTTGTTTGTTTTAGTAACCTTTTTAAAAAAACAAACAAAGCTAACCGAACAACCCTGGACAGGATATCTAAAAATCATTGGGAACGTTCCTGAATCAAACTGAATATCTGGGTCTCAAATTCATCTTGGGATATTTGCTCTTTTCTGCTGTATTGAATCCAAAGAAATGGGGAATGGCCATCCCAGGCCTTAGAAACCAGCTGGCTAACCTGTATCGGCACCAAACCCCCCTAGTTCTGTATATATGTTTAAACTGATGTTTTTTTTCTTGCAGGAGCTCTCTGGGACAAACTTGGTAAGTCTGCATGGATTTACAACAGAGTCGCAGAGGAAAATCAATATATTATCTTCAATGTTTATGACTCCTAGTTCTAAAATTACTTAATAACTTCATGATTTCTGGTAAGGGTATAAGGAGCTGCCTATCTGAGTGAGACCAACGGTCCATCTTAGCCCAGAATTGTCCCAACCTGACACAGCAGCAGGGTTTCAAATCTGGCTCCCCAGCAGAGGCCTCGGCCAGGCATGCTACCAGAACTTGGGATCTTATACATGCAAAGCATGTGCTCTACTACCTGAGCCCGCTCAAACCATAAATAAGGGATTCTCATCCTGGTGCTCAGGCGCACTAGAGTGCTTGGGCAATGTGTGAAAGTGCTCCCCAAGCCAGTTGTGAGTCGTGCTCGGGAGCACTTTGAAACGGTCCTGTTCTGGATTGCATTCAATTAAATTGCAGAGGGGAGACCATGTATGCATATTCATGCAACCAAATTCTGCCAATTATGCAGTTCTCCCCCAAAGTCACTTACGTCACTCCAGTGCTCGTGACAGGAGAAAGGTTGAGAACCCCTGCCATAAATCTTACCTGGATGCTGCTTCGCAGTGTGTTGCCCTAAAGCTGCCAGTGCTATTTTGGGAAAGGGCTGTGCCTGTGATGAATGGTCTGGCAGCCATTTTGTGCATGCCCAGTGATTTTAAAATTATTTTAAAAATTAAGAATATAAAATAAAAAAATAATTGCACGTGCGCAAATCAGCTGCTGGGGCCATTCTGCGCATGTGCGCCCTTTGGGGAAAGCGTGCACATGTGCACATGACCTGCCGTGATCAGCACAATTTAAACAAACAAACAAACAAGAAAACCTATTTCTCCAGTGCAGAAAACCAATAAATAAGTGTCTTAAGAAATTAAATTTCAAAAATCATTTAAAAAATAGGACAGGAAGTAGTTTTGAGGGCCTGGAAGTTGCCAAACTGTGACAGATGTTTTATGGAAAAACAATTAATAAATGTCTGGAGTCAGAAAAGTGACAAAAAGGCCAAAATATTGGTACCGCAGATTGACATTCTGGGGCTGGAAGTCAACATTTCAGGATGCCGGTTACCAATATTCAGTACTGTTATCAGGTTGAATATGGTACTGGATATTCAACGGGCTATTTTCCCGTCATGTCGTTAGTAAGGAGACAAGAGAAAGCAATCGAGAATCTGTTCGTATTCTGCCTGAATTCCAGTGTTTCGAGCTCTGCTTGTGGATGGGGGCGGGGGTGGGGAATGAAACACCTCTGTGGAGAAATTATAAAGCAACAGAACAAAACAAGCAATGATATTGCTTATCTGCGCCGCTCACTAACTGCATTATGCTTTTAATTGCAGATTTCTCAGAAATCCGTTTCTATAGAGGTGAGAGTAACAACCGCACTGAAATCAGATCTCTAGAAAAACAATGGATAATCCTAAGCACGACGTTATCATGGGCCTCTTAAAGGTTAACATTACATGGACAAAGGCTACATGGAGATTAGCTCTTAGACACTTGGGTGGCACCGTTCACAAGAGATTAAGGCCACAATCCAGCTTTGGCGGGATTTGCGCTGGCTCTGGGAGCAAGTGTGGGCTGCTGCAAACTACACCAAATCCACCTGACAGTCTGTGCCGGATGCAGCCGTTATAGTTGGAATGCACACATGGGAGACGGAGCAGGAATCATCAAGGAATTATGGGGGTTCGGGATGGGTAGTTGCTATCCTGCGGGGTGCAGTGGCACCATAGGGAGTAGAGGAGCAGGATCAGAGCCGAGTCTGACCAGCATTTAAGAGAAAAACTGGGAGGCTCCGGAGCATACCCAGCTAGAGTTCAAACCGGCTTTGCAGTAGGGTGGGGCCTGCCCCGCAAATTATTATTATTATTATTATTATTATTAACACACATTTATATAGCACCAGCAGTGTACCTGGCACTTTAGAAAGTAATAAAATAGACACGGTCCCTGCCCCTAGGGCATCAGGAGCGTGTTGGTCGGGTCTGCTTTCTCGCATCCCAGTCACACTTCTCTGGTAAGAGAATTCCCCTGTCACGTATTTTGCCTCAGTGTCATCTCCCCCTTCAGCACTGGCAAGAAGCATCCCCATCAGGACTGAAACAAGATCTCACTTATCTCAAAAATCTCCTTAAGAATGGGCTCTCAATAAAATTTTTGAGATTGAGAATGAATGAAGTCAGCCGTTCTCGACACTGATCACTCAAGATTCTCCCAAAAAATAAAAAATGCTCTGTACATGCTCAAATGGCTGCCAGGGTTGTTCTGCAAATCTGTAGCCCTTTTCCAAGATGCTGTGAGTTGTGTCGGTGCCACTTTGAAAAAGTGGAGATGGTTCTATGCACGTGCAAACCATCTGTCTTTTCTAACCATCTTGGAAAATTTATTTATTTATTAAGTTAGTTAGTTAGTTATATTTAATAGCTGCCCCCTCATGCCCATGGCATCCCAGGGCGGCTTACAGCATAGAAATAACAATTTAAAACAACAATAAAACAGAAAATTCAAACATTTAAAAACGGATGAAATCCCCCCCCCCGCACCTATTGACCCAATCCCCCCTTCCCCCCTCTGAAGGCCTGGGAGAACAGCCACGTTTTGCAGGCCTGATGGAAGACCAACAGATTTGGGACCAGATGGGCTTCCTCCGGGAGGGAGTTCCATAGTTGCGGCCCGGCCACCGAGAACGCCCTCTCCATTGTGGCCCCCCGCTTTACACGGGGGACCTCCGAGAAGGCACCCCCGGGAGACCGAAGGGGTTGCTCTGGGGCACGGAAGGTGAGGCTGTCCCTGAGATATGAAGGGCCAAGACCAGCACCTTGAATCTGGCTTCACATGTACAGAACGGCCCAGTGGCATAACTTTTTAATTATTAGGTTTTTTGAAAAATCTCACAAGCCCTCGAACCAATAGTGAGATCTTCTTGAGATATTTCTGAGAATTCTCAATTACAGATTGTAATTACAACAAATCTTTGGCAGGAGACCATTTATTGCCTGAGGTGAAATTGTTAGATAAAAGCAGAATCTAATCAGGAATAAGAACTTGCTTCTAAAACAAATTAAATTGTTTATACAGATATTAAACATAAAATAACTACAAAAGACATATTTGAATTATATTCCTTGACTGGGGAACATTCAGGTACCACAACAATGGACACTATGTAAGACTTGAGGTTAGATCAAATGATTTCTTTTTTCTTTCTGAACAGAACACTAATGTGTTCTGTTTCCTTGCAAGACCAGATGGAATCAAGTGTGGGAATTTTGTCTCTGAGAACTTTCCTCTGTGACGTGGAAGTGCAAGGAATTTTAGGCCCTTTGTACATGGACCGCTGCTGTTGTGTGTGTGCGGTACGTGTGTCCGTTACTGTGGGGGAGGCACAGGGGGCGGTTGCAGGCAGGTGCACACCCTTCCCCCACCCATCCTCACGCATCCCCACACATGGAGCAACCTTTGTTGTTGCTATTTGCTATGTGCGTGGGGGGTGGGGATGTGTGGAGCGCGCACCCATGTACCTCCACATTTACACAAGATGCTCCCCCTCATGGTCGATGGGTTTTCATGCATGGGAGCATCTTGTGTAAAAAGGGTCTCTGGCTGCTAAAGACTAATCTATCTCCTCCCTTATCCATTTTGCCTAGGTAGCACTAAGCATGACCAGAATCACACTCCATTGAAAACATGTGAAACTTCTTTTATATATTTCATGAGAAGCTATTTTCTTTCTGTGTTTCTATTTTCTCTGCAGTTGATGTCTTTCTGGATGAAGACACGGCTCATCCCAAATTGGAGGTGTATGGAAAAGGAAAGTGTGTGAAGGATATAGGATTCATTAGACATGTACCCAGTAATGAGAAGAGATTTGACTCCCATACTTTTGTCTTGGCATCTGAGGGTTTCATATTGGGCAAATATTACTGGGAAGTGGAGGTTGGGATGAAAAGCAACTGGGAATTGGGGGTGGCCTGTGAACCTGTGTCAAGAAAAGGGACAATTACTCTGTTGCCTAAGAATGGCTTCTGGGTCATAGGGTCAGATGGGAGAGACTACTGGGCTCGTACAGACCCCTGGACCCGCTTAACAGTAAATGGGAGGCTAATCAAAATTGGGATTTACTTGGACATGTCAGGGGAAGATACAATACATGGGAAGCTGTCATTCTACAATGTGGAGAACAAATCTCTTTTGTTCACTTATAAAGATACATTCAAATGGAAGAAACTCTACCCCTTCTTCTCTCCGGGTTCTGCTTTTACAAGCGAGCCTACTCCACTGAAAATACCCTCTTGGTTTGAAAGGAATTAGATCCCTAAAAAGGGAAGAGAAAACCCTACTAATATGTAGACGATGGTCAGGTTTCTTTCATTCTGCTGCCTGCCTAACAGCTGTACTGGAAGAGGGGTAATTCTCTGCATTGATGGGGATTTCTTGATTATCTTTTAATTAAGGGCATGCAGAAATCATTTTCATTTTATTTTTCATTTTCATTTACAAAAACACCTTTGTTTTCAGGGGTTGTCGTAAAGGACTACCGTTATTCTTTTTTGTTTGTTTTATTTCACTTTTAAAAAATCACTGCACATGCACAAATGACCACCGGGGGCGTTCTGCATATGCACGACCCTTTCCCAAAATGACAGCTAAAGTGTCGGCTCCATTTTGGAAAAGGTTGCACATGCACAGAGATTGTAAAAAAATAAAATATTATTTTAAATAAAATAATAAAATAAATAAATAAGTGAAATCAAACAAATATTTGCTTATTCATTTGATTTTGTTACCTAAGTTACAAAAATGAATGGGTCTCCATTCTTTTTCATGATTAATTAAAATGATATGAATTGCAGACTCCTACAAGTTTTCATTTACTTTATTCAGATGAATTTCTCTCCCTGTGTCAGGCAGATGAAGGGCCAACTTCCCCATAGGAGCTCCGGCTGCCCCAGAGGGCCAGGCTGCCTCCTACAGAACTCCTGTTCTCTACTGAGATGGGCAGAGAGTCTGAGTATCCTCCTCCCTGCAAGCTGAAATGCAAGCCCTGCTTGGAGACTCATGCCTCAAGGGAAGGGGAAATGTTCATGAGGGATCTAGGTTTCTTACCGAAGGCAGGGAGAGGAGGGTGAGCATCTTTTTGCTCCCAGCACAGAAGGGAAAGCAGATTCTCTTCCCTAGTTTCCTTCATGTTAAGCCCTGAAGCAGCAACTTCAAAGCACAGGAGGCACAAGGTTAAAAGAGGGTAGAATGGCCAACTGATGGGTAGAGGACGTTCCCTTGTGCCATTTTCTCCTGCTGTTGCAAACTGTCACTGTGTGAAATCTTACCAACTGGCCCAGTTTAGTTCAAATGTATGAGACTCTGTATTCCCAAATCTGAATTTCTGTGTTTGTCCATGTGAGTGCTCATAAGTCAAATGGCAATAAATGTTCATGTATCACTGCATCTTCAGCATTTTTAGTCATCATTACCTACAAACAATTACTTGGGGTGAAGAGACCATACCAAGCTGAACAATGTTATTTCATCAGTCTCGAGCGGGGAGGGGGTAGCAAGAAGGCCTCAGCCCTGGGGACCAAACACATCCCACAGAGAGTTTTTTTGTGGTCACTTTCAGTTTTCTGGATCGTGCTCCTGGTTCCCGTTCTTACCCCCAAGCACTGAAAAACTGAGCTCAGGGAAAGAGACCAAGCATCCATACAAGGATAAAGGGCAGTTCCATGCATCCATGATCTGGATCCTACTTTTCTTGAGTGCATCTGTTAAGCGCCCTCACCCCTGATTTCTATGGGGCCCATGGAGTTTGTTCTAATTTTCAAAATGGCCCCCAGGAGGTCAAGGGTTCTTCACCCCTGGTCTAGAGTCACTAGGATGTGATTTTGCCTGAACATCCCTGCACCTCCCAACATGGCCGTTACTCAGTTTCACCACTTTGAATCTTCTCTATTGGAAGACTTTTTCTCTATTACCAGGATTCCTCTGACTGCGGAAGAAGTGACTCTCTTAGCCAGGTAGGGGCAAAATGAAATTCTGGCTTAGATTCCATTTTTGATAGTTCTGGCCGTTCCAATCATTCTGGCAAGACACAGACCAGAATCCCATCCAATCTGAATTTACTGGAATCATTGTCCTGATTCCACATTCTATTATTCGTATAATAATATTTATATTGGGAACCCCTGCCATGGCACTCAGAGCACTTCAGAAAGGCTTAATTAATAACGTTTTAATCCTCACAACAGCCCTATGAGGTAGGTTAGGCTGAGAGAATAATGTGACAGGCCCAAGGTCACCAAGTGTGTTTCTTTCTAAGGTGAGTCTTAAACCCAGGTCCCCCCTACCTTTTGGTCAAAGTATTGTGCACTTAGTCATTACACCACACGGGCGCGCTATATACAAAATACCAGTGGCTGTACTGTGCATGCACAAAGTGTTGGTGCAGTGTAGGGAGCCCCCATTTTGTGCTGGTGCCTCCATTAGGATGGTCCATCCCTGGAGATACATGGAACTGAATGGGTTCTGGAATGCTCTGTGGGATTTGCTTGTAGACTGCAACAGCCACTCCATCGATGAGTTCATAGCCTTTTGGAAGAGCTGGCTGGCAGGGACCATCCATTGAGTGGTTTCTAGGCATCTGCTTCCAGTGTTTCACCACCACAGGTCACCATGGTTCATGAAAGACCTGGGGCTATGAAGCATGAGGAGAAGCATTTGGAGCGACAGTGGTGCCGCACTTATGCCCAAGAGTATCGGTTATGACGTAGATGTTTTTGAGAGTCTATGCCATGGCCGTGCAGGTAGCAAAGTAGTGGTTATTTTCTGCCCTCATAGTATCTGCTCAGATGTGTCCATCAGGGCTGTTCTGGGGAGTGAAAGGTTTGGTCAGTCCAATCATTCTCCACCTGGAACCACATTTGTCCAAGGCCTGATGTCACATATTTTGTGGACAAAATCACTTGCATTGAGGTGGACTTCGCCTCCACCATTTCGGAGAAAATAGCAGAGTCAGTGGTTAGGTTTGCCCTGTCTGGACTGAGTTTGTTGGATAAATTGAAGTCAGTGACACCTAGGGATGTGCAAACGTGGTTCGGAAGTTTGGGGTTCGGTCTGAACTCGGGGTGTTTGGCCCATTTGCGAACACCCCCAAACCCTGTCTCTTATACACATCTAGATGTGTATAAGAGACAGGTCCAGTGGCGGGCGGGTCCGGCAGCAGGTCCACCGGCGGCAGTGCTCCAGAGTGCCTCAGGCCACTTCTAGGCCTTCCAGGTAAAAACCAGATCAGGCCAGCCATCTTTAGATGTGCCGGCCTGATCACAGAGGGGAATTGGGGAGGGGGCATGGCTGTGCTGCGTGATGTGTGGCTGCTCAGACCCACCCCCCAATACTTCCAAGGCTGCCTACTGTGCCTGATCCTGTAGCATGGTTGGTATATGATTCTGGGACAGGGCTAGGTAACAGTAGTTACCCACGGCCATTCCGCGCTCCATCCCAGATCGTGGCCAACCTAACCATGGTTCTGGAGGTGAGGCCAGTCTCACCTCCAGAACCATGGCTGATCCTGGCTGGGTGTTTACTGTGGTGAACATCTGGCCAGGAGCAAATAGACATGCATGGGATCACAGCCACCACCCTGGATACACTGTGATTCAGGGTGCTTGACTGTGATCTCGTCGCATCTGAAAATACCCTATTATGCCAGCTAAGAAGGGTAGGAGGGTGGAGAGGGAAGAATAATAATCAGAAAATGCAACCACCTTTATGAGCTCATTTAAGGATATGCTTGCTGGTTGAAGAACTGAAAAATTTGGAGGATAGAAAGAATGGATTCAACTGAAGTGGCTTTGGGGGAAACAATTAGTGGATTAGTAGAGTAAGTAAATAATTGTGAGATGAAGCTATTGGACTATATCAAAGGGTAATTTCAGATGTTACGTGCTCCCAAATCACCACAGTGGATTCCCAACCGGGGGGAGGTGGACAACCCCCCCCCCGGTCCAGGACAGTCCTGAGCAGATGTGATGGGAGCGGGACCATGGCAGGGAAATGGAAGGGTGGACCACAGCCTGGGGTAGTGCAACAGACATGATGCCAATACTGGACTATGTTCTACCCAGAAGACGCCGGGGTGGGGCGGGAGGCAGACATAGCTGAATGAGGGCAAAGGAAGTCAAAACACCAAAAGGCAATGCCCACACAAGGGAAACAGGAAGGGAGGGGGAGGAGGGAGAAGAGTGGCTGAGGCGGCACATGCAACAGGCACAGGGAAGCCAAGGACAGAGCAGAACAGAAACACATGCCCGGGTGTGACAACACCCGATTAGTAAAGGAATGGAAGGAGGAGCACACCTGGAAGACCAACACACACAGGACCATGGACATGGGGGGGGGGGAAAGCCCCAGCCAAAGGAAGCGGAGGGGACCATCCCGGGGACAGACCAGGACACAGGGAACAGCACCCAGAACCCCACTGACAGCACAGGCAGGAAGGGCCAGCCAACAGCAACACAGGCAGCCCAAGGCACAGGGGTCCCCACATGGATGGAGCAATGTCACAGGGGGAGGGCAAACAAGCAGGGGAAGGCACCGGAGTGGGCCGAGGCAGGTCCAGGAGGCAGGGGTCCCCCGCGTCAGTGCAAAGGCACAGATGGGGATGGAGGTGAGCTAGAACTGATGTGCTACACAGGTGAACCATCCCCCCTGGAGGAATCCAGGAGGCACAGTCCGGGGGCCCCGGACCTGCACAGTCACAGAGTCACCCAGGACAGGGGGACAGGTCCCAGGCACAGGTGAGTGGGTGGCCAGCCAAGGGAATACAACACCACCTGGAGAGCCGGTAGCAGGCTCAGAGAGCAGGAAACAGCCAAAGGGGGGCCTAGGCATGGAGGGGAACCACACAGGCAACAAAGGGCAGGGGGTGCCCGAGGCGGGGACACAGAGACCCAGGTGAGGGCAATGGAACCAACAGACCTAGCCAGAACAGCAGTGAACCCAGAACAGCAGGAAGCGGGCAGACAGTGAACTGAGCCATCAGGGGGGCAGTGGGAGCACATGGTGAGGCCGGCATCCACGGCACCAAAGACACAGGGTGCCGCAAAGCAGCTGCAGGGGTTCACGAAGGGGCCTGGGGTGGGTTGCCCCACCAGATGCACGTAGTGGGACCACTGAAGCATGCCCCAATGGTAGCCCAGCCCCGACATGTGGTGAGCGACGAGGTAGTAGGCATTGATGGATCCTGCCCGGCGAGCTCCACCTGAACATCAGTGCGGGTCCACACAGCAGCCAATGCCACCAGCTCCAGTCTGGTGGACTCCAACAAGCCATAGTCAGCAGCAGGGGGTCATGACAGGTGTCCATGCAGCCAAAGAAGGAAACGGTCAAGGCGGGGCCTCCCTCCTCCAGACAGGTCATGAACCAGGCCAGGCTACACACAGAGAGGGCAGACACGGTCTCCACCATGAACCACGCCACATGCAAGCACCTCATCTCTGGAACTTGGCCATCAGGAAAGGGACAGAGACCCAGTTCCTCTGCATGAAGCCGGCAATCACGAGCGCTGGCCTCATAGCCAAAGTATCGAAGGCTGGAACTCAGACTCGCATAGGCACCAGAGAGGGTATCCGGGCAGCACAGGAGCAGTTGTGGTCTCGTGGATGGTCCAGGCATGGAGGACGCCATGTGATGCAGGATGCGGGAGCCCTGGGGAAGCATAGCCAACCATGGTCCACCAGCCAGAGGGTCTGACCAGTAAGGAATGAGGGACCCCACAGTCCCAGGTGGGATAGGGAGGGAAGTAGGGGAGCCCCAAGGACATGCGATAAGCCCGCAGGCTGCATCATGGGATGGCTAGTGAGTGAGGTGTGGGGTGCGGACCCAACACAGCTGCAGGAACCGAGTGCACAGACAGAGCAGTGACTGCCGATAGCTGGGAGGTGATAACAACAGGCAGATGACACCGATGGCAGGGAGGTGATGACAACAGGCAAGCAGCTGCAGACTGCACTCCCGGGTGCATGTGGACCCACGGCACGAGCCCCCGTGGCGGGAGTGCAGGTGCACTAAGGGGGGGCCCATCTGCCCAGCTGGCAGTGGGGCACACAGCCAGGGGGCAAGCACAGGTGCTCATGGGCACCCCACACAGGTGCAAGGGAGGGGCATGGAGCAGGGGTGGCCCAGGGCCATGGTCATAAGAGGCACCTGCTAGAACACACTTGGGACTGCATGGGCATCTCCACAGACGTGATCCACCTGGCCTCCCACATACGGGTGTGCCTGGCCAGGAGTATTGCAGCCATCTGGTGCGCCCACCATGGGTGCCGGCATGCCCTAGCCAGGCTCATGGCCCTGCAGGTGTCCTGGGAATATCACCGGGCCCTTTGCCTCACCTGAGTGCAGGCAGCTGCGCTCCGTGAGGCAGCCGGATGAACCACTGGCAATGGGAGGCCATGGGACATGCTGTGATGCTTGCAATGCCCATAGAAAGGCGGTTCTGGGTCACGGACCGGGCACAGGAGTGGTGAGCGGAGGCCCTGGCTTTGTGGGACGATGCTGCATGGAGGGTGCACTTCAGGATGGACAGGCAGTTCCTCCTGCACCTTGCAGAGCTGTTGGCACCCTGGCTGGAGTGGCAGCAAACCACCATGTGGGCCCCCATACCCGTTGTCCAGCACGTGGCCATAGCAGTCTGGGCACTGGCAACACCCGATTCCTGCTGGTCAGTGGGGCAGCACTTTGTGGTGGATCTGAACACCATCACGGGGATCCTCAGGGACTTATGAGAGGCTGTGGAGGGCATGATCCTGGACTGCACGATCTAACTCGGGGACCAGGAGACCATGACGGCCGGCTTCGCGGTTGGAGGCTTCCCCAACTGCCTGGGTGCTGTGGATGGCACCCACATAGAGATCATCTGCCCCTCCAATAGGAAGGCCATGGAATGCATCAACCGGCATGGGTATTCCCTGCAGCTCCAGGTGGTCTTAAACCACTGGGGCCAGTTCATTGACATCTTCATCGGTCACTCCAGCCGCAGCCACAATGCCAGGATCCTGAACATCTCACCCTCTATGCCTGGATATACAGGGGGGACTTTGCAAACATCGGGATGTTCAGGATCAAGGGGGTGCTGATACACCCCTGCATCCTGGGAGACGTGGCCTATTCCCTCCTCCAATGACTCATGAAGGTGTACCCGGTCACCAGGAATCCTGTGGAGGTGTTATTCAACTCCCACCTCTGTACCTCCAGGACAGTGGTCGAGACGGCCTTTGGTGCCCTCAAGCAGCGCTGGAGGTGCCTAGCTGGCTGTCTCGACTACACCTCAGCCCTTGTGATTGGTGCCTTCTGTGTGCTGCACATGTGTCAGACCGATGGGGCTGTCCTCGTCAAGTTCCCAGTACCCTGGAACCCACCTGGACCTGTGCTGCTGTACGTGAACACAGAGAACCCAAGGGAGTACCGCTATGCCAAGCGGATCTGCGCTGCCCTGGTGAGGTGAATTACCAGAGATGTTGCTACCTGAGAGTTTGGAGGCCTCCTCGGTGGCCACCACCTGTACCTGGTCCATGCCCATGGGGTGACCCACTGCCCCTACACACTGTACAAAGTCACACATTATAGCTTTTGGTTTGTTACACCTGTGAATATAATGAGTCATATGTGTCCACCATCACCCCCTCCCCTTCTGCTTCCTGTCCCTCCCTACATCCCCTCTCCACCTTCCCCCAGACCCTGATGCTTCCTCGGCCCTCCCCTAGGATGCCCTGCGGCCACTGTGGAACTGTGTGAGCTCCGCTCACCCCTGCTGTCCATATCCCCGCCGGTGTCCTGGGAGGCCTCCATGTCCAGGCCAGTAGGTGGGGTTGGGCCGGGGGGTGGGCATGGTGTCAGAAGGCCCCCCATGGGAAGCTGCTGACTCTGGAGGCCTGGTGGGACTAGGAGGCTGATGCGCGGGCCCTATGGGCATGCCGATAGCTGGGTAGGTGGAGGGAGAGCTGGGGGCGCTGTGGGGTCTGGCCGGTAAGGTGCCTGGCAGAGCAGCTGCTATGACGTAGGTGCTCATGGTGCCCGCATGCAGCAACAGTGAAGTGCCTATATCCAGTGATGGGTTCATTTTTCGCGTGTGCTCCTCGACCATCTGATCGTGTTGTGAATTTGATCCGTGCCTGTCCTGGTTAGTAAAAGCTTCCAGGGAGACGTTGGCGACAGTGCTGGCGAGGGTAGTGAATGCGTCCTTGCAGCAGGGGAGGTTGCCGCTTTGCCTCAAGGAGGCTGTGGTGCGTCCCCTGCTGAAAAAAACATCTTTGGACGTGGGTGCTCTCGCCAGTTACCGACCTGTCTCTAACCTCCCCTTTTTAGGGAAGGTTATTGAGTGGGCGGTGGCACTCCAGCTCCAGGTACATCTGGATAGCATCGGTTTCCTAGACCCTTTTCAATTTCGGTTCCGCCCCGGCTATGGCACCGAGATGGCGTTGGTGGCCTTAGTAGACGACCTCCGCCGGGAGATGGATGCAGGATGTTCTACATTTTTCATCCTGCTAGATCTCTCGGCTGCTTTTGATACTGTGGACCATGGGCTGCTGCTGAGGCGACTGCGTGACCTGGGGGGTTTGGACAGGACTGTTCTTGAATGGTTCCGTTCCTTCCTCTCGGGGAGGAGCCAATGGGTAGTGTTGGGGGAGGAGACATCGTGCCCCCACGCTTTATCGTGTGGCGTTCCGCAGCGTTCGATCTTGTCTCTGCTGTTGTTTAACATCTATATGCAGCCCTTGGGGGAGGTGGTGAGAGGGTTTGGGGTGAGGTGTCACCAGTATGCTGATGATACTCAGCTGTACCTCTCTTTTGCTACTGATCCGGGCCCTGCTATCTCGGTGCTGTCCCAGTGTTTGGAGGCCGTGGCGGAGCGGATGCGGCTGAGCAGACTGAAGCTCAACCCCGATAAGACGGAGGTGATGTTGGTGGGGAGAGCAGAGGGGGTGGTGGCCCCCCTGGTTGGGGGAGTCCACCCTCCTATAGCTCAGCAGGTT
>QEPC01013334.1:170864-201855 GCA_003113815.1 Sphenodon punctatus | reverse complement strand
GGTGGGTGGGTGGGTGGCGAGGACTTTGAAATCCATTCCACACACCACACTTATGCAGGCCCATTCCACTCACAGGAATGAGGAATGACTGAGAGTCATTCCTCATTCTGAAACATACCTACCCCCACACACTCAAAGTCAGAGATGTGTTGTTAAGATAACATACACTGCAGCTGGGCTACTCCCCTGGGCCAGCCTTTTTAGGCTGAGTATTATGTGTCTTTGAGTAATTCACTCAGCTCAGGCTTGCCCGGAGGGTGGGGGAGGGGATGTTTGGCTAGCTACCTGGCTACTAGTAGTGAACAAACAGTTTCCTCCTAACTGTTTGAGGTGGGGGTGGGGTAATCAGAGACTTCACAATAACATTCAACTTCAGTCCACTCAACTCCCCTCCCTCCTAATAACTGCACCACTGGATGGCTGGCAAGTTCAAATTCAAGTTGTTTGTAAAACAGTCTTGGCCGGGGGGGAGGGGACGGTTGTCTAGTGTCATGCAGTCCTGTATGGCAAGTTTGAAAACAGACTGAAACAAATAAAAACTAATTATTATTTATTGAATGGTTCTTGAATGGCAACATGGTTTAGATAAGAAGAAGCTGGATTTGTGTGGTTACACTGGGATACAGATAGTAACAACATACATTATGAAAAACAAAAATAATAATATAATCACCCTTTCATTGTGTTACATTGATCTCCCTCCATGCACTTCCCTCCTGAGTCCTTCCTCCATCCCAAGTTCAACCAACCTACTGCAGTGCACTGCTGCACTGCACTAGAGTGCAGTGCAGTAATCAAATAAGTTTGAAATCAAACAACTCTCAGTCTCATCTGGGGGGGAGGAACATGATAAGGACCCAGCCACGGTCACAGAGTCACCCATGGGTGGTTGGTGGGGGGTGGCACCGGCACGGGCACAGGAGGAATCACAGCTGTAGTAGGGATAGGGAAGCACTGGAGGAAGCCATGGAGTGGACATCATGGAGGAGGCGGGCGGTGACCCATGGCAACAGGGCGGAGGTGGGAGCACACAGCGGTACCAGCCACACTGAGGGCACAGAAGGCACAGGGGGCCTCACAGGCACAGCCAGCTGCAGGGGGCCATGAAGGGGCCAGGGGCTGGGTGGCCCGCCAGGTGCATGTAGTGGGGCCACTGCAGAATGCCCTGAGGGTATCCCAGCTCAGACATGTAGTATGCGACCAGGTAGTACACCTCGAAGGGATCCGGCATTGCCAGCCCCACCTGCACATCGGATCGAGAGCACACACCAGCCAGCGCCATCAGCTCCACCGCGGTGGGCTCCAGCAAGACATAGTCAGCAGCTGGGGACCACGGAAGGTGACCCAGCTCCAACAGGCGGTGATAGGCTGCACCATGTGACCACTGGTACCCACGGGTCCCATGGACAGAGACAAAGAAGGACACGGCCAGGGAAGGGCCCCCCTCCACCAGACAGGCTGTGAAGGAGGACATTCTGCACACATACAGAGCGGACACAGTCTCTGCCACGGACCACACCACGTGCGACTCGAGCACATCATGTCCGGGATGCAACCATCGGGAAAGGGACTGAGGCCCAGTGTCTCTGCATGCAGCTGGCAGTCGCGGGCGCTCAACTCATAACCAAAGTAGTGGAGCCCAGAACTCAGACTTACATAGGCACCTGTGCAGCTGTCAAGCAATTGCACGACCGGGGAATGCCAAAGATCACACAGGGCCATTGTCTCGTGGAAGCTCTAGCTATGAGTTGCTATGCCCGTGAGCCCTGGGGAAGAGCAGCATCCAGCCATGGTCTCCAGCAGCAGAACGCACCTTATACTACTGCAATGAATGGGGGGCTCCGCTCTGCAAGCCCTGGCTGGATGGGAGAGGATGGGGGAGGTCCAAGGACAGTAGATAAGCCCACTGGCCGGCGGCCGCAACATTGTAATGAATTGAGAAGAAGCGACTCGAGGCGTGGGATGCGGAAAGCGCAGGTGCTAGCCTGGCTGAAACTAGCAGAGCACACACAGGAGGACATTCAACAATCAACACACAGACCAGGGACACGAGCAGAGGAGGACACCCAGCCCAACTGGCAGCCAACACAGAGGAGTGGGAGGGGTGATGACAGACAGACAGCAGGAATGCAGCTGCTGCAGTGCCCGCACACGCCCAGGCACAGGCCAGAGTCAGAAACAGTGTCACTGTATGTGAAGTGAACGCTGTGGGACCGGTGCCGCTAAGCGCATCCATGCTGCCCTGCCTAGGCAGGGGTCAGACTCGAGGCTGTCAGTGATGACAGTGCTGAGCCCGCCATCGCCTCCTCCTCCTCCTCCTCCTCCTCCATTCCTCTCTCGCCATCCGCTCACCTCTCCCTCCTGCCTGGCTCTATCATGCCACGTCCCTGTGCTGTGCTGTGTGCCCTGCCCACCCAGATTAAATCTCCCTCCCCGGCTGGCGCTGTAGCTTGTTGCCTAGCAGCGACACTGTGTGCTTTGTCCCCAGCAATGTGAATCTTGGCTATTGGTTACTGTATTAACAAAGCATATTTTTTAGCATGGAAAGTATGCAGTGAGCAACACAACACTAATGTAAAAGAAAAAAAAAATGAAAGTTAAACAGAGCAGCAGGGATTTAAACCCGCAGTATGACAAGTACAAATTGTATGCCAAGCGGGGACCTTAACAACTATGTCAACAGAGTTCTGCTTCTTGCAATTGTTAACATAACAAAAAGTTAGGCGTGGCGGCCGGCGGTTCTGTGATATGCAGATGTATGTCATGTATTCATGTTCATTTATTAAAAAAATTAACAGGTGTGTTGTGACTGTGGATGGGTCAGTCAATGAGTGAAAAAATAAAGCATCCCCCACCCCCAGCCAGGACTCAGCTGGCCAGGAGTGGACCCCCCTCTCCCTGTGTGTTGCTGGTTGCCGCCCACCAGCGTGTCACACAGAATTCTGGTGTCAGGGGGAGGGAAGGTGGGCTGGGCACATAAGGACAGGTGGGAGCAGGGCAGTCAGTGACGGCATTGGCGGCTGAGAGTGACCATAACGCGGGTGGCACAAGGGGTGCAGCTGCATCATAGCACTCATGATGACTCATTTTGCTGCCTGGCTCAGCTACACTACTCAGTTATTCTTCTTTGGTTAATGTAATAAATAAGCATATTTTGGGGGGCATACACAGTATGCCATACACAGCAATAATGGTATGATTATCAAAACAAACAATAACACAAATGTAAAAGTAAGGAAAAAAATTAAAGTTACAGTGAACAGTGGGGATTTGAACCTGCAGAATAACAGCTACAAATCGTATAGCAAGCGGGAACCTTAACTATGCCAACAGAGTTTTTCTGTTCAGCTCACTTCTTCTAGACAGAGGAAGTGCAGAATGAGGATTGTAAGAAACTCTTCTGCATGGATCAACTTCAGTCCTTCAACTTTCTGAGCTGGTCCTATCATGTAAAAATGACTCGGTCAGCCAATACACAGGTCACTTTAAACTCCCACCAGGAGTTTTGCTCAAAAAACTTTAGTTTGGAGGTCAATTTACGTTCACTGAAAAGATCATTTTTCCATTACATAAAAACACTGTTCCTTGAACTCCCACACAGAACATGTCCATGCATGTATGTATTGAGAAGAATGGGCAGTGATTGCAGCACAGAGAGACACAACACCAGCAATCAGCAGCACAGCACACAGCAGACAGCACACACATGCGCAGCAGCGCTGGTTTGCGGAACCACGATAAGCGCTCATGACTGTCTCTCTCATATATTAAATTGGAGGACGGCGGAAAAAGACCACTGATTGTATGCGATAACGGTGCCAATCAGAAAAAAGTGAAACACATAAATGCTACATATGTGGATTCTTGTAGCAGCAAATGCAAAATCGCGGAGGTACCGGGCAGAATTCTGCATGGAGCAACGTTAGATGCCGAGGTTTAGGAACGGAATTGTGGCATGGTAAAAGCTCCTGCTGCGTCAGCCCTACTCTAGCAGCCGGCGATGGCAGCCATCCCCTATACAGATGTACTAGCCCTCTGTGGCCTGCTTTGTTCTGCATGGGTAGCCCTTAGCTCGAGCTGTGACCTCAGAGATTTGCTGAGATCACAGGCTGGGCTAGTCACCAACACTCCCCAAGGCAATCTGTCTCAGTCTCCCAAGAGCCATTTTTGTTTGTATTGGAGGCAAAGTTCTGTATGAATTGAATTGAATAGATTTATTGTTTGGCCATAGGCCTTAACAAAAAATAAAATAAAATACAAACACATACTTTAGTAAAACTTAAATATACTACAAATTAAAATATCACTGTACATAATTCCAACAAAATACTAACCAGATAGCATCAATGTGCTTTGTATACTATATACGGTGTTACTATATACACCCCCCCTCCCCACCCTTACCCAAAATATAAGATATCCATAATGCGCCAGGGCAAACAATTTAATTAAGCACCCCCCAAGGATACATTGACCGGATCCGAGGTCAGCTCTGCCATAATGTTTGTAGCTAATCATGTCAGATCGTCCAGCTATTGCCCGTACTATAACCCGTCCCCTTCCGTTAAAGGTTGCGTGCTAATCGAATACGCAATATGGCTTGCGCACAGCTGGCTACTGCTCTGGATAAATCAGAATCCACTGGACTAAGTATATTCCTCGTAATCTGACCAGCCACCTCAGTTCGCCCTGTTCGATCCCCCAGGAAACGGATCCTGGGGCCTACAAAAGGGGGGCCATCTGAAGAGGATGTGGTCCACTGTGTCCACTTCCCCCAACTGACACAGTGGACACAACCTCTGGGCCTGCGGAATCCCTCTGTACCGGCCCTCCACAAGTGCCGAAGGAAAAGAATTTACCCTCAGCTTAAAAAAAGCTACACGCTTCCCAGCGTCTGTCCAGGTGAAGAGGTAGTAGTTGCCGGATTCGGTAGGGCTAAAGGGAACATAGGCTGGCGCAACCCTCTGAACAGTGAGCATTGCCTCCTCCTAGTTGTATCTTCTGGTCCCTCACCCTCCTTTTTATCAAACTCTTAGCCGCGGCCAGGCCCTCCAACCTCAGGGATTCAACCGAGAACCCAAGGCAGTGGATGTCCTACTCTGCCGCCTGGATCCAGGTAGCACCTATCCCTGCATTGATCGTCAGGGAGAGAAGAGTGGGTTCCCCAACCGGGAAGAGAACCACTTTGGCCCAAAAAATGACCAAAGCCTGCAAGGCGTAAGCTCGAAGGGAATGAATAAAGCCTCAGACCTAAGAATGACCTGAGGCAGCCCCCTAGGGGCACCCAGGATGGACCTTAAGAATCCATTCTGTATTCCTTCGAATTGGGACAGGAAAGCCAGTCCCCATATTGGCAGGGCATAAAGGAGCTGATTTACCACTTTCACCCTAAACAACCGAAGGGCTGGTATGATCAGTTTGCCTCCCTATTTGAAGTAAAATTTAACAATAGCCAATGTAGATTCCCTGGCTTGTTTCACTGCCATGCTATAGTGGGCCTTCCATCCAGGATAGGCAGAGAAAATAACCCCTAGGTATTTAAACCATCGGACCTGCTCAATATGATTGTTACCTATTGCCCAATGATAAACCTTCCCAACCCCTCTACAGCCAGATACCAAAACCTTGGTCTTCCCAAAATTAATGCGTAGAAGTTTCCGCTGGCAATATACCTTGAACGCATGCATTGAACGTTTTAGACCTATCGGCGTCTGTGACCGTAATACTGTGTCGTCTGCATAGAGTAGAAGGGGAACATGGCGCGTTCCGATCTTGGGGGCATGAGTGTCGATCTGAGTCATTTCCTGGACCACATCATTCAGATAGATATTGAATAAGGCAGGGGCCAACAAGCACCCCTGCCTTACTCCTACCCCTACCTGGACTGGATCGGCCAAAGCTCCTCTAATGTTGTAACGGACTCGGAGTGTGTTATCCATGTGCAGATGGATCATAAGATATAACAGCCTGGGCTCAATGCCCAGGCCTCGAAGTTTAACCCACAGTTGCTCTCTGCAGACCGAGTCAAATGCCTTCTCGAGGTCAATAAAACACAAGAATAACTTTCTGCTAAAGTTCTGTATGTGATGTACTTCTGACTGTAAAATGTTATAGGGTGGGAAAATAAGAATGAAATGATTTAATCTTGAAAACTGAATAAAGAAAATTCCTTTTGTTAAATTGATACTTTTTGTACTTGGATCTTTCTCCAAGATTTTTTGCTTCATGTCTACTCTGAAGTTGGCTTTGTAGCTTCCTTCTGTTGGAATTAGATGACTTTTTACTATTTATTTCATTTCCTTATGACAGTTACTGATAACAGGTGTGCAACAGGCAACCTATTTGTTTTCATTTTTCTTTATTTCCATTTTTTAATTACAAATAATTTAAAATATTTTTTTTTAAAATTACTGTTCATGAGCAAAATGGTCACCAGGCCATTCTACTCATGTGCAGCCATTTTCTAAGATGGCGTAGATGCTGCTGGTGCCATTTTGGGAAAAGAGCACACATGCTTAGAATGGTCTGGGGGCCAGTTTGCGCATACAGAGTGATTTTTTTTAAAAAAATTAAAATTAAAAATTAAAAATAAATTTAAAAATCACGACACAAGTGTAAAATGGCAGCTGGAGTCATTCTGCACATATCCATATTTTTTCCAAAGTAGCGCTGGCAGCGTCAGCACCATTTTGGAAAAGGGCAAATGTGCAGACTGGATGCAGTTTGCAGCCCTAGAGTAGGGTTCAGACGAGAGCATGTGTTCCCATTCTGAAGGGAAATACTGACATTTTGGGGATGGTTGTGAGGGTCTGTCAGTACTTCATTAGGTTCCACTGATTTTACACTTCCACACTTTTCTGTCACTTTCTGGGACTTTTTTTGGTCACTTTCTGTGAATTTTAAGAGTTTTATACCATACCAAACCATTTAAATTTATACCACGCACTCTCCCACCAGGTGGCTCGAGGCGGCTTACAACATACAACACCACAAAAATAAGGTCCACAAAGACCTATGCAATCCACAATAAACAAATAACCCTCACAATTTAAATAATATATTCTAATACACCCTCCCCACATTTCTCAACACCAATTCAGTTTCCAACTACCCACTATCATTACTTCCCATTACCCACCCTGCTGCCGCCAGGTGGGGGGTGTCTTCCTCCTCCCCCCCCCCCGCTCTCACCAGGTGGCACATTCCTCTACGTATCAACTCCCCTTCCCACCAGATACTCACAATATCAACCTTATCACCCAGCTCCAGTGGTTGAGCCCAGCCAAAGGGCATTCCCCTTTGGACCTGCCCCTTTGGCATGTGCCACCGGCATGGCCGCCAGCCATTCCCAGCTCTTGTAAGGGCAGCCCGGAAGCCACCTGTCCCAGGTCATGCCCCCTTGTTAAACGCGGTGGCGGCAATATTTCACTCTGGCCGCTGGGCACGCCTCCACGAACTCACTGACACTCCAGCTCAGGGGCAACAGACCATACACCCCTACAAGGTCTCAAGGGGTGGTGGTGGCTGGGCATAGTCAATCCCCCTGTCTAAGGTAAGCCCCGTGCCCAGCATCCCTCCACCAAGTCCGTTTCTGCCGCTTCCAGCAGGGACCCCTCTCCACCCCCACTCACGTTCCATGGCCAGACTGGGGCTGGGGCCAGGCTGCTTGCTGTTCTCACCATTTGTTCTTTTTGAAACTGCTAAGGAGACATGGTTCTTTACAGCACTTTTGGCACTTCCCAGCACTTCTCCAGTGTTTACGTGACAAGTTTTCAGCTTTTGGCCCTGTTCAAAGTGTGAAAAGTATCTGAAAATGGCACAAACAGCAGGAAAGCCGGTAAGTTTTCCGTGTCTGTTGAATCTATGCAAATGCCCTGCTTCTGATTGAAGCAACGCTCTCCAAGATATTTTGTTTCAGGTCTACTCTGGAGTTAGCTTTCATTTGTACCCAGTATCTGAAACATAATCAGGGAAGGCTTGGGTAATGGCCATGTAGCTGTGATTCTGATAAAGGACTAGTAAATAGGTGTAAGGTAACACAAAACAATCAGTCACCAGAGACGCTTCTCCCCACATGCCCCCACAAGAGCAAATAAAGACTCACAAGTAAAAAAAACAATTGTGAAAATGAAAGAGAAAACCTCCTTTTCTGGAATTTGAATCCTTTTTCAATTACAAAATTAAAACAGGGCACAGGAAAACACCCAATGCAAACTCAGGAGGGATTCAAATGCTACCCTTTCTCCTCCAAATCAAATGTTCAGTTTTTTCTCTCTCTTTGTCCATTGAAGTTGATACTGATTATCCCTCAGTCTGCTGTTTTCCCTTAAAAAATAAAAGAAATCCTAACTTTGTCCCTGACACTGTTAAGTGCCTGCCCCTCTCTCCCTCTCAGACACACCCACACACCCACTCCACCTCTGCTGGTCTCCCCCCAAATTTGCTTCTTTCCCCATTAACCTATCCCACTCCCCAGCACCTTGCTTACTAAATGGGGCAGGGGCCACTTTTCACAATTTGTTCCCCTGAAAAGCACATTTTGATTTAATTGACTTACCTGGGGCTCCCCCACCCTCTGAATATCTTTTCACCTTGCCTGGGAATGCCTTAAATGTTGGGGAAAAAATGCAAGAAATATCATCCCCCTGTAAGTTTTTCTTTTATTTTCTTTTTTAAATAATATATATTTTTTTTAGAATGACCCACAAGAAAATAATGCAGAATAGTCCAGCAGCCATTTTAGCATGTACAATTTTTTTATTTGATCTTTTTTTAAAATTTAATTTTAAAAACAATATTTAAAAAAAACTAATTTAAAAATTCCTTTTGCCAATAAATTTCCTGTTATACCAACCCTGGACCTCTACCACAAGAGCAGCCAGTCTTGCCTGGCATGGTTCACCTCTCTGCTCACCAGTAGCTGCTGGTGGGTTCCTAGACTGGTGGGGAGAAGGGCGGGGTCAAAAGTGGGTGGGGTCAATGGTGGGCAGAGCCAACGGAACTGTGGGTGGAGCCAGTGCAATGGTTAAGCTAGTGTTGTGGCTTAACCCAACAGCAAGGAGTTTCCTGGGTTAACACTGGAGGGACTTTAGTTAACCCTGTGAACTCCTTGCTGCTGCTAGTTAACCCTAGCAGCATAAAAAAAATTAGATCACGTTGCCATCCCCTACCTTTATCCTGAATCCTCGAATCCTCAATTTCTGTGCCCTTCTTGACCACCTGTAGTCTTCTGAAAGTGTAGGCTTTGGGACAGGCCTTCCTTGGGAGGACTGAATTAGTTCCCTGTCCTGCAACAAGCCAAATCAGAAGAAATGAAAGGGAACAGAAGGACAGGACAGAGGAGAAATAGGAGGGAAAGGGTTTGTTCTGGTGCACAAGTTGAGAAATGGGAAGATTGGTTTCAGTGGGGAACAGGGGAAAGGGGACTCCATTGTTGTCTGCAGTCTTCTCTTCTGCCAGGCTCTTACTTACTATTTTCTCCACACTTCACAAGAAGAGCGACACGACGTGTGGAATCTGGAAAAATCTCAGAGCAATTGGAGGGAAAAAAGAAACAAGTTAGTGAGATGTCTGAATTTTGGACACAGAGAGTTACATTTTTAATTTTTTCCCCATGTGGACCTCCCCCCCCAAAGAAGAGGTTCCAGGCCCTCCCATTCCCCATGCCATCACTTCCCTTTATCCAGATCGCTTTTGATTTTCATACTCTCTTGTTGGGGTGAGGTGTTAGTTTGGGGTACCTCAAAACTTCAGGGTGTCTCACAGCTGGGGTTCTGGAGGAGTGGTGGTGGTGGGGATATTGCATTCTGTTGTACTTGAGGTCAGTCACTGTTGAGACCCCACGGCTGGAGTTCTGCCAGATTCCAGATGCAGTGGTAAATCATACCACAGTAGGCCTCTAGACCCCCACTGTAGGCTGAAGTTCCACCGCGTCTAGGTGCAGTGTTCGTGGGGATATTGCAATCTCTTGCAGGTGAGGTCAGTTGCTGTTGTTGAGGTTCCATGGCTGGGGTTATGGAGGCCTCCAGACACACACATTGGCCTGCAGACTGTGGAAGTCTTCATATTTCAGAACCCCACTGGAGCCTGCATTCCCACTACTTCTGGAGATGTAGTGGTGGTGGAGATATTGCATTCTATTGCTGTTGAGGTCCCACACCTGGGGTTCTGGAGGCCTCCATATTCTGTCCAACTTCAGCCTGCAGTGGGCCTCCAGAACAACACTCACACTGGAGGCAGAAGTCCCAGTGTGTCTGTAGGTGCAGTGGTGGTGGTGTTAGCTTGGACCCCTGGTCCCCCCCAGAATGGAGGTACCCCCCCTTGTGATAGCCAACTGTCTTGGACCCGGGGGTCAGCTAAACCCACAGGGGTAACCAAGGGCAAGAAGGTTTGGGGTACAAACCCCACACTGGATGAAGGGGGGGCATGGAAAATAAGGATCAGGCCCAGCCACCCTAGCTCCTAGCAAAAAGGGACCACTCATGGAAAAATACCAGCCTAAGGGTGAGAAAAAAGACAAGAAGGGAGAGCTCTCTGAATAAAGAATGGAGTCATTAAGGATAGAGACTCACTCTGTTATAACAAAGGACTGGTAGTTAGGACTCAATGCAGCAGCATCCTATATTTGCATTCCCCAAGAGAAACCGACACACACCCATTGTACCCTAAAGGACTGTCGTTAGCCCTACCTCCCCTCCCTGCGTCTTTTGTTAATAGTTTCCCCCTGTGTCAAAGATATCTTGTCCATCTTGTATAGCCCTTTTTGTCATGGAAGTAACCTCCCCTCATTAGCCCACTGTACACCCCAAATGACTCCTCGTAGCCTCCCCAAACTCCTTTGTCTGCACCCTTTAATTGCCCCTGTTTTGTTCTTAAACTTTGGAGAAACCTTGGACCCCAGATACATGCAGGTCTCCCTGCATGTGTCTGGGCTAATGGATCCCCCAGACCTCGGCATCCCCGCCCTTTTTGGACCCCAACATCGCTGGATCCTGGGCTGCTGATCCTGCTCAATCAGCTAGGAGAGGTAAACTATAGGTCCAGTCTCTTGCTTTTTCTTCCCCTCTGTAGATCCTACCCCCCCCCATTCTTCAGTGTACTTTCACTTTCCCAGCCGCAGTCTGAGTTTTATTGGAGCATTTCTCTCTCTCTCTCTCCTTTCGTGCTCCCCCCTCACTGAGCCAACACCGGAACACCCCCCCCCCTTTTCCCTACAATACCCGCAAGCCGTTTGTGTTTTCCCCTTGTTATATCCCGCCAGCCAGACCGGGGCTGTGTTTCTCTGTGTTACATATATATATATATAAACTTATTATTGGACACCTGTCTCTCTCTCTCTCTTTCTATTTGGGGAGGGTACATAAACTGCCTGTAGCGTGTACTGTCCTCAACTTGATCCCTTGAACACGAGGGGATCCCCTAATTTGGCTAACTCCCCTAAATTTAAAGATAGAGCAGATATTAGGGAACCAACCCCCCCCCCCAGTAATCTCATGTGGCAGGGGGTCTCGTGTTAACAGTGGGGATATTGGTTTCTGTTGATGCTGTCGTCACTTGCTGCTGAGGCTCCATGGCTTAGGTTCTGGTCCTGGCACAGTGGTGTGGGGGATATTTTAATCTGTTGCAGTCAAGGTCAGTTGCTGTTGAGATCCCATGTCTGGGGTTGTGGAGGCATCAAGACACAGTGGGACTGCAAGGTGCAATAGGTCTCTACAACACTAGTGCGTCTGGATGTGCCACGGTGGTGGTAGTGATACTGCATTCCTTTGCTGAAGAGGTCTGTCGCTGTTGTTAAGGTCTCATGACTGGGGTTTTTGAGGCCTCCAGATGTAGAGGGACTTCATGCTTCAGTGGGCCTTTAGAACACCACGGAAGTGTGAATTCAAACTGCGTCTTGAGGCTCAGTGGTGGTGGGGATATTCCGTTGCTGGTGACGTCAGAGTGTCCCAAAACAATTGGCCCACCCCTGCCCCCAAGAAAAGGTTCCACCCTCCCAATGCCCTCTGTGCCTCTTTTTGGAGACGGGTTTCAAATATAAAAACTGCATGCTCTTTTGTTAACTGTAACTAACTACCTCTAAATAATAGTATCACCAACAATTAAAAAAAACTCTAACTTACAACAGTTTAACTTAAGATGTAACAACTTTTTATCTTAAGTTTTTTTTTAAAAAATGTAACTTTTTAACTTAAGACGTGAAAGGAACCACAGTTATCTTAAATGTCAGGTTTCCTCGGCAGGCTGTCATCCTTGCACACAGCTGCCAAAAACGCCTCTGTCTGCCTTGTGTGCCATCACTGTCTTGCAATGACTTTGGGTTCTGGGTTTGGTCACGGTGGTTGTGGTTCTGCAGCGCCATCAGTCTCCCTTCTTCTCTGTGCTCTGTCCTTGTAGCCTGAGGTAGCAGGCTGTCCTCCTCGTCACACTCGCCAAATCCAGAAGCAACAGCAGCAATGCCAGTTTCCTCTGCCTTGTGTATTGTTGTCAGGGAACTTCAGTTAGTGGTGGTGCCGTCTTTTCCTGTTTGCATGGTCCAGCCTCCATGTTGGCACTGGTTTCCCTATAATGGAAATGAGACCGTGAAGTCTGGAGCTGAATGGCTTCTCCTAAACAGGTCGCAGGGCTGACCTCATCGAATTCCCCCAAAGCCAGAAGCAGTAGCACCAGTCTCCTCTGCCTGGAACAGTTCTTAAGAACCATTAACTTCGGCTCCTGGTCAGAGTAATAAAGCAAACCAACTAGATGTTTTCCATAATGCTTTCACGGACATCCGGGGGGAAAAATAGATTCTGACTTTGGACTCGATCCCTCTCATACAGTGAAAGTAAATGTCTTGAAAAATCCAGATGCAAAATTGAATCCATGTCTTGACAACACAGAAAACCATGGACTGATCTGTTCAATTTTCAAATCGCTTTCTGAAGCTTGCTTAGTCCCACCTCCATCTGAAAGTATCTATTCTCTAGTCGTTTGGTCAAATCAGAGAACAGTATCTTGCAGTTGGGAAATGATTGTATGATGTGTGACAGGTCAGCTTTCATGTCTCATCAGATCAAAACCTCTGGTGCAACCCACATCATTCCCACCACAGTGGAATACAATTCCAGAAAGAGTTGGAACAGATTTTCTTCTCCTAACCTCTTCCAATTTGGGAAGAATTTCATTCCATTTCATTCCTCCTTTTCCAAACCAGTAGATTTTATACGTTTGGTTGTTAGAGGAAAAGTCAAGCCTCTCTTCCGTGACAAACTGCTGCAATCATCAAACATACGGATCTCCAATAATCCAGATTACTTTCTCCATGAGGATGATGATGCAATCTGATTTGCAATGAGCTCGTCACAACAGTTCGCACTCATTTCATTTTTATTTCATTTCATTTATTTATTAGGCGTAGCCAACAGCTTTAGCCATAGAAACACAATAAAATATAATACATAAAAATATATATAATATAATGCACAGCAAGAACTAAATTTAAATACTCAAACAAAGCTATAAATAAAATACTCAATTTAGTTCCTCAAACCCTACAAGGCAAGTATACCACCCTATCCCCAGCCCGCAACATTCCCAAATCCTATTCACAGTCAAAACAAACTCATATCACAAATGTCAAATAGCTAGTCACTGAAACCAAATCTGACCCTTGGCTAGTAAACTCAATTCCAATGCAATTGTCCATAGTCCTTATTTAGTGTTGATAGCAGAGTCCCAAGAAGTCAAGCCCATCAGGTCTTTTATAGCAATGGATCAGTAGCCTCGATACATCCTCAAAGATTCCTCTGGGCTTCTGCACCTTTGCTTCATTTGAAGGCTCCACCAAGTAAGGAGTAAGGACCCTCCAAATGTCCCACCAGGGGTACAAGTTCATATTGGTCCATATTAGGATAGTGCACAATTAACACAAGCAATACAGAATAATCAAAAAACTAATTATGTGTGCAATTCCAGCCGTCTCGGAGTCCTAAATTGTAGAAAACTTTCTCTCAGGACAAAAGCCTGAGTTAGAAAGTTAGCAGTAACCACTGTAATATCAGCAGAAAGGTCCTCCAGCAGGAACCTTTCAAGTTCACAAAAGATTCTACCTGGATGTTTGTGAATAAAAGGGCCCAGCCAAACATTCCTTATCTTATCATACAATCAGCACTCAAATAGAATGTGACTCGCCATCTCAATGCCCTCCCTATCAAATGGAAAAAGGCGTTGGCAAAAGGGCTCTGCTTTCAATCGCCCCTCAAGCAACTGGGAAGGCAGTGCATTCATTCTAGCCGCAAAGAAAAGGTATCTTTGTATGGGGGAGACTAGTGTTTGAAGGTACTGAGCCATAAGTCCCCTAGGTGGAGCCAAAGACAAATAATTATTAAGAGAACGAAAATCAGAGGCAGCAGCCAAGTCCTTTTGCCTGTCAACATCCTTCAAACGCTGTGCTATTTCAGCCTGGGCTGCAGAGAAAGGTAAATTAAGAAAATAAGATCCAGAAAAGCCCAAATTGGTGAAAAGATGTAAGACAGACCTCCTCCATGGGCTAATAAAGGTGTCATGGTTATAAAATTTGAACAGACTCCCAGGCAAAGGTTTTATAGTCTTAAGCCACATGAGGAGAATCTGCCTCCGAATTTGATATTTCATAGAAAGCTGACCCAGCTCCAACCTAAGTGCCACCGAAGGAATACAATTAATTGCTTTAAATAAAGACCGAAAGAATTTATCCTGAATTTTCCCCAACTTAGAGTCAAAGGCTACAGCCCAAATTTCAGCCCCGTATAATAATTGGGCCACTACCATGGAGTTGAATACCCTGCAGGACAAAAACCACCTCCCTTACATCCATTAAAAAGTGCTCAGATAGACACAGGTGTCCTCCAACTCCAAGGTACTGCAGAGAAATAGTACAGAATCCGAGGCATTACTTACTACCACCATTACTACTGTTCTTATTTTTATTATGAAAGACAGTTTGAGAAGCACAATTATTCCCGCCCCATCAATATGCAGCATACACTATGGACCCCAGTAAGTATAGCATGCAAGCTCAGTCTTCCCTATGCCACAGAGGACCATGCCTGGCACACACAAACACAGACAGCCTGCAGTAGTAACAGCTGGTCAAAAAAACAAGCCTGAACACCTGATGCCCCATTCCCCAGTGTCTCCCAGTCCCCTTCCTCCCAACCCCCATAACCCCATTTATGTGTCTCCCAGTCCTCCCCACCAGCCGTATTCCCCCAAACAAACCATCTTAAGCCAACAATATTATGTGAAGTCCTTAGCATGCACCACAAAAGCAACAGCGTGGAGTTCCACTTGTCTCCCAAAACATGCTACACAGTTCTCTTGCAATATAAATGGCAACTTCTGCAACCAGACAGGGAGCTTTCATGCAAAGACTAGCCATTAGTAAAACCAACATGTGGCATGGCCTTCTTGCAGACAAGTCTGCCACATTCCACCAAACTGCAAAAGGCGAGGCAATTTTAAACTGCAGGGAACGTTCTAGCAAAGTTTAGAAACCCTTCAATTTAGGTCCCTAGGTCCCCCACCAAAAAAACAGAAAGCAAGCAGACAGTTTGGGTGGAAAACAGCCAAGAAAGGGACCAATTTTAACCAAAAGGAGAGAAGCCATGGCCAGTGAGGGGCCCAGAAAATGGCCCAGGAAATGGCACATGCTTGGGGGACTTGGGAGAGGAGCGGGGAAACCAGCAATGCACATGCAAACACAGAACAACCAAAAGAAAACCACATCTTAAGCCAAATGAACCATATTATATGAAGTCCTTAGCAAACCACAAAAGCAGCAGCGAGGAGTTCCACTTGTCCCCTAAAACTTGCTTCAGAGCTGTTGCAGCCCCATTTTCCGCAGTGTCTCCCAGCAGCCCCATTCCCCATGTACCCCCAGCCACATTTCTCACAGCATCCCCATTCCCCTCTTACCCCAGCCCCATTTTCCCCAGCAGCCCAATTCCCCCTTTGCTCAAGCCCAATTTCACCCAGTCCTCCATTTACTCCCATTCCCTAGTGTCTCTCACAGACCTCACTCCACCCAGTGGCCTAAACAAAAAAAGCCAAGCCCTTAGCCCAACATTGCATCAAGAAAGTAACTCACAGATGGGTCCAACAGCAGCATGAGTAACAAATAAAAGTCACAAACAAGTCAGGACAAGTAGCAGCATGCAGTAGCAGCCAGACGACACTCTCTCTCTCCATCAAAATGGCTCCGGTCTCCAGGCTAGCATTCCAAAAGAGCTCTCTTAAGTCCTCCCTTGGGGGTGGGGTACAGACAGGTTGTTGCTGCCATGCAGGTGAGGAAGCCTGAGTCCTCCATCAGCTCCACGCAGCTGCACACTGCCTGAGCGTTGGGTCTGCTGCCCAGACAGCTTGTTCCACAGCAGGCCAGAGGACTCTGTGGAACACTGTCCCCAGTGATGGGAAAAGTGAATTGCTTTTCCCCATTCAGGCTGCTTGGGCTCTTAGTCCAACTGCCCAAAGCACTTAAAGCACTTATTTGTCCCTTAAGTTCCCCTAACCCGGCTCCGCCTCCTGGCAGCCTAATGTGCATATGTTCAACGAGGCTTCCCAACTCCTGAAAGTGGAATGGGCTGCCATCTCCCCTCTACCCCCCCCCCCCTGCAGTGGCATCATCAGGACTCGGGGGAGGTTTTGTTTTTTAAAGCATGCTGGACTCAGGAGGGAGAGATCAGGGGCCAGGAGAGGCAGTGCCCCATGTTCCCTGAAATATGTACCGCACTTGCTGCGTACCTTCCAGATTGAAGCTGGGAGACATTGGGGCCACTTCTGGCTGGAGTGATCAATGCCTCTTTTAGGTAGGGCAGAGAGCCATGTTTCCTCAAGGAGGCAGCGGTGCAGCCTCTGCTCAAGAAACCATCATTAGATGTTGACGCCCTGGCCAGTTATTGGCCAATTTCTAGTCTTCCCTTTTTAGGGAAAGTTATTGAATGGGTGGTGGTTCGACAGCTCCAGGGGCATCTGGACGACATCAGTTTTCTGGATCCCAGTCTGGCTTTCATCTGGGTTTTGGCACTGAGACTGCACTTGAGGCTTTGGTCAGCGACCTCCATCATGACTTGGATCCTGTTGATCCTATTAGATCTCTTGACTGCATTTGATACCGTTGACTACGAGATTCTGATAACTCGCTTGCGGGACCGAGCCGGGGTGGGCGGGATTGTTCTTGAATGGTTCTGTTCCTTCCTGGCTAGAAGAACTCAATGTGTGGCTCTGGGTGATTGTTATCCCCAGGACCTCACGTATGAAGTCCAGCAAGGTTCTATTTTGTCCCCTCTCCTGTTCAACGTGTATATGCAACCTTTGGGCGAGGTCGTCAGAGGATTTGGTGTGCAGTATCATCGGTACGCTGATGACACCTGACTTTACATTTCTTTTTCAAGTGACCCAGGCCCAGCAGTCTTGGTGCTTACCTGGTGTCTGGCGGCTGGCGGGACTGGATTCAGGTGAGCCATCTAAAGCTGAATCTCAATAAGACAGAGGTGATGCTGCTGGCGGTCACTGAGGGAGTGATGGCACCCATTATTGATGGGGTATGCACTCCACTGATTCCTTAGGTCCGTAGTCTGGGCGTGTTCCTTGATTCATAGCTCTACCTGGATGTAAAGCCAATTACATCTGGTGCGATGGCTTCTGCCATATGTCTCAGACTCCAATTTAGTCACCGTCATACATACTTTCATTACCTATGGTGATGGTATGGAGACTGCAGCTGGTTCAGAATGCGTCAGTCCACCTCCTTACGGAGATGGGTCACCATGAGCACATTACACCAGTGCTCCATTCTCTGCACTGTCTGCCTATAGTCTTCTGGGCTCAATTCAAGGTATTGGTTTTGACCTATAAAGCCCTAAATGGCTTGGGGCATGCCTACCTGCAGGATCACCTCACCAGGTTCTGGATGGGCCCATGTGGCCAGCTGGGGACGCCCTCCTTGAAGTCCCCCAGGTATCCTGGGTGGCAACAATGAGAAGGATGTTCGCGGTGGCCTCACTGAGTCTGTGGAACTCCCTCCCGATGGAGGCACGCCTGGCTCCAGACCGCTCCTCATTCTGCAGACAGTGTAAGACCTAGCTATTCTGCCAGCCTTTTGGCAAGGGAGACGGGTGATGGAGTAGGAGGGAGGGTTTTTAGCTCTGCCTGGGATATGTTTTATACTGATTTTATACTTTATATTGTTATTTGCCCTTTGTTATTTATTGTTGTTGTATTTATGGCTTTATTGTGATTTTGTATGATTTTATGTGTTGTGAACCATCCCGAGCTGCTGTGTCAGAAGGGGGCAGCCAAGAAATCCAACAAAATAAACAAACAAACAAACATAAATAAATAAATAAATAAATAAGTTCATAGCCCATAATGCTTTTTGCAATTCCCTCAAATAAAGACCCGTGCCCTGTGTTGGGAGGCACGCCCTGTCCTCTCTGTTCAATTTAGGTTTTAGCCAACAAACGTCACTGTGATTAATCCACTGTCCGCCCTGCGCTGCTATCCAACTGCAGATTGCCCTGTTAACCCTTTCCTGAGCTCTGTCTCCTTCTCCAAACCTGCCACTGCAAAAGCTCAGTAAACACATGTGCATGTAGCATCAACTCACAGATCCTTAAATAATTCCATTTCATTTTTTCTAATTAACTTTATTGATTACAGTTCTCAGATACACTTGTCTTTTTACATACTATAATGGGATACTCTCACTTAACATGTTGTACGCCTCTGTGTAGCAGTCCCCAATCGTGTTGATGAGGTGTGCGTGTGTCCTGGGTGTGAACGGTAAGTATGTCAATTTTCAAATGTCCTCCAGTAATAATCTGTCCATTGTAGTGTTGTTAGAGATACCAAATTTTATAATGTCCCAATACTTGGACCAAACAGCATAGAAGTCTTGAAGTTTATCATTTACCTCTGCCATAGTCTTTTCCATAGTGATCATAAACCACAGTCTCAACCTCACGTCCATTACAGTGGGGGGAGCAGGTGCTTTCCATTTATTGGCTATGGAGTATAGAGTTGCTAGACGGATCTGCTCAAGTTGCTCAAGAAACCATTGCTTGACATTGACTCCCCTGCCAGCTATCGGCCTGTCTCTATCGTTCCCTTTTTGGGGAGGGTTATTGAATGGGTAGTGGCTCGGCAGCTGCAGGGGCATCTTGATTGCATCAGTTTCCTTGATCCCTCTCAGTCGGGATTTCATACAGGGTATGGCACTGAGACTGCACTTCTGACTTTGGCAGATGACCTGCACCGAAATACGGATCAGGCTCATTCGACCCTGTTGATCCCATTAGATCTGTCAGCTGCGTTTGATACCGTTGCTCATGAGATGTTGGTAATACGCCTGTGGGACTGTGCAAGAGTGGGTGGTATGGTTCTTGAATGGTTCCACCCTTTCCTGACCAGAAGAACCCAGTGGGTGGTGCTCAGGGATTGTTTTTCATAATACCGAGACCTCTCATGTGGCGTCCCGCAGGGTTCTGTTTTGTCCCCTCTCCTGTTCAGCGTCTACATGCAGCTGCTCGGCGAGGTGATTACAGGGTTCAGTGTGCGGTGTCATCAATATGTGCTGTAAACCACCCCGAGATGCCGTGGGCATGAGAGGGCGGCTAAGAAATGCAAATAATAATAATAATAATAAATAACTAAATAACTAACTAAATAAATAAATATGCATATTACACCAGTGCTCTGTTCTCTGCACTGGCTGCCGGTGGTTTTCCAGGCCCTATTCAAGGTGTTGGTCTTGGCCCATAAAGCCCTAAATGGCCTGGGCCCTGTCTATCTGTGAAATCGCCTCAATCCCCGGGTCCTGGATCGGCCCTTGCGGTCATCCAGGGGTGCCCTGCTCGAGGTCCCCTGAGTTTTTTGGGAGGCCACGCAGGGGAGGGCATTCTCAGTGGCCACACCACGGCTGTAGAACCCCCTTCCACTAGAGGCTCTGTTGGCCCCGGATCTTCCCTCCTTTTGGAGAAGTTGTAAGACCTGGCTTTTCTGCCAGGTGTTTGATGGGGGAGATGGGTAGTGGGGGTGGGTGGATATTGGGGGATGTGTTATTTCCCCCCTCTCCTTTTATGATATTTTATTCTAATAGATTTTAATGATTGTAAGCTTCCCCGAGCTGCCTGTGGCAGGAGGGGTGGGGTAGCAAATTTTAAAAATACTAATTAAAAAAAAAATAATCTGGTGGCAAGTTTGTACACATATATGGCCCCTTAGGAAAAATGCCTAACAAAGCAGTTTTTGGTTTAAACAGAATTACTCCACCTACAATTCCCTCCATCCTTTATCATGTTTCTCTCCATAAAGAAATCATCACGGGGCAGTCCCACCAGCAAGGAAGGGCCATTCCTTCTGCTTCACAACCCCTCCAACATAAGCTGGTATCTATTATATTGGCCCTTTTAAGAGAGGATGGAGTGCTGTACCATCTATAACATAATTTTATTTGAATTTCTCTCACCAAGAGGGAGATAGAACTTTTAGTCATAACCTGTCACATCTGTTTCATTTCAAAGTCACTAATTGGTTGCATCAACTCATCCGCCCACGCACTAGTATATCCTGCATCTGGAAAGTTGGTAAGTATTTTTATTTCTTTATATAACCTTGATAAAATTTTGTTTTCATTTGATGGTTCCAATAATAGTGTTTCTATCGGTGTGGCTTCATCACGGGGATGGGGGGGAGGAAATCTCATCCACCATGCAAATGGTGGTCCCAGCGGGACCCCCAACAGAAGTTCCGTGGGATTCCCCGTGGTTGACCATGATCTCGTAACATCTGAAAATACCCTAATTTTCTTTTAGCTTCTATTTCATGTTGTGTGAGGAATTCCCCTCTGGGGAGACGGGCGGGCGGCGAGGCCAATGCCGCTGCAGCATCTGGCCGAGTTCACCATGGCCTGGAATCCTGCCGGGGATTCCGGGCCATGATAGCTGACCAGACGTTACTTTTTTTAATGCCCGCCTGGAATCGCTTTCACCATGCTTCTGCTGATTTTCACGCCGGGAGCCCGGGAAGCGTGGTTGAAATTGACCTCATGTGGGTATTCAGTGTGGTGAACATCTGGCGGCCGCTGAACAGACATGCAGGGCACAGTGACCACATGTAGGTATTCATTGTGGTTCACTGTGATCTCGTCATGTCTGAAAACACCCTTTGTCTTGGTGTAATGTCTTGGTGTTATGGTGTAATGTAATGAATTGAATGTTTTTTTGAATTGTAATGGATTTGTTTGTTTTTTGGAGTTTAAGATAGAGTCAAAATTATTTTGTGACATTTTTGAAGAGGAAATTTTTTGTTTTAAAAAATGTTGTGGATTTTTTAAACTGTAAAGTTTTTTGTTTTGGCAAATAATCTTGGTTTCTTGAGGTACTTCCCTGTCTTCTGCCTCTCCCACTCTACTTTCTAACACATTTACTCTCCTAGTCACTAAGTCAGGTTTCTTATTCATTTTGTCCATTGTAGTGCTTAATTTATTAATTAACTGTTTAAGTCTGTCTTTAGTAGAGGTGTGCACCTGCGACCCATGTCATTTTAAATTTTTGTTATTTTCGTTTTCAAAAACATCAAAATTTTGTTTTCATTTTTGCTTTTGTTTTTTATTTCCATTGGTTTTAATGGAAAACACATTTCGAGCTATAAAGTTTTTTGTTTTTTGTTATATTTGGATGAAACATGGGTATTTGTACCTCAAATGGAAGTCATTAGGTGTACCAAATTACAGAAAGATTGGATAAAGGAATCGTATTTTAAAAGCAGTTGAATTATGATATTTGGCAAAGATTTGCATATGCATTCCTGGATGTAACATCTTTGTCTTCCATCTAATGTGGATGAATCTTGGCGATTTTATACCCCTCCCCATGTTTACTACCTCTGCCAACTTTCAGAAGGATTGGATAAAGGATCCTGGTGGTATAAGCAGAGAATGAGTCTATGCCAGGGATATTCTTACATGTCACTGTCGTATAAGATCGGTTTGTGATGCCACTTGGTAAGCAGAAATGTCAACCAAATATCCTCATTCTGTGCTGTTACCATCCCAACATCTCTCCCCCACTTGTTACTGGGAAGTCCGAAGCATCTGTTTAGGAAAGAGCGAATAGAGATTCTCTTATGTCCTCTGTCACAGTGCTCAAGGATGTGATTGTGATGATAATTGGTCATCATGGATGTGTAAACTATGTCTCCTGATTTCTGGGATGCTATCCTCAAAGTCCCAGTTATGTCCCTTCTATGCCCGCCTTGAGGGCCGCCCCCTATGCCCGCCTTGAAACCACTACTGATTGGTCCCATAAATCTGGAGGAATGCAGTAATTGGCCAGTAAATGTGTCTGTCAGTCTGTTGGGTTTAATCTCCACAGCCTCCCTCCTACAGCCTCCCTCCCCCTGCGTTGCCAGGTGCCTGCTTCTGACTGGCACTGCATGTGATGCTATTTATGGTCTTCAAGGGGACAACTTCAATTGCTTATAAAATTGGATTCCTTTAACAAATTGTCTTGTAGTTTAGCAGAGATGACCAGAAAGGTATGTGATACATTCTTGCCAAATGTCTTGTGAACAGAATGTAATATAAAAATGTTACAACTGGAAATGTATTTTCAACTTAATGTCTTATACCATTAGGACCCTTTATCCAATATTTCTAAAAATTGGCTGGATTGTTTTTCTTGTGGAGCAAAATAATGGGTAATTTCAGACATTACATGATCACAATCAACCACCCTGAATCACAGTGGATTCAGGGTGGTGGGTGTGATTGGCGTAACGTCTATTTGAGTCCCACCAGATGTTCACCACAGTGAATCTCTGGTGGGGTTCAAAGCTAACCGGGTTAGGTTGGCCACAATACGGGATGGGGCCAGCAATGGTCGTGATGCATGTCTGCTTAACAGCCCCGTTCCAGAATCCAGCCCCAACCATGGGACGGGGTCGGGCGTAGCGGCCTGATTGGTTGCTACGCCCGCCCGTCTCCCCATGGGTGGGTGGCCAAGGGAGCATGGGGGTGGGGGTGAGCGGCCACACACCATGCTGCTCAGCCCCGCTCCCTCCGTGAACCCTGATAGCGATCAGGCCGGCACGTCCGAGATGGAGCCCGGTCAAGGGTTAAGCGTGGTGGGCCAAAAGGCTGGGCACATCTGAAATTACCCAATATTCACAGGTTTCATGCAAATTGGATGGAAGATAAAAAAGGTGAAGCCAGGAATGTGTATAGAATTTTTCTTAAAATCACAACATTCAATTGCTTCTAGAATTGGTTTCCTTTATTCACTCTTTTCGAAATTTGGTACACATTGGGTAATTTCAGACATGATGGGCTCAGAGACCCACCACACTGAATCACACACAGGGATCCATTTCGGATCCCAGTCAGGAATCCGGCCATCCATCCTTTAGATGTGCTGGCCTGATTCTCACCAGTGATTGGGAGGGGGCGGGGCTGCGTGGTGCAACGTGCAGCTGCACATCCCCACCCCCCGCAGTCGTCCGGCCGCCCACCCTCCGGGAAACAGTCAGGCACAGCGGCTAATCTGGCTGCTGCGCCCAATCCCGTCCTGTGGTTGGGGCCAGATTTCTGGACGGGGCTGGCGGCGAGAGGTCCAGCGTTGCCATTGCCAGCCCCATCCCGGATCGTGGCCAATCTAACCATGATTCCAGAGGTGAAGTCAGCCTCAGCTCTGGAATCATGATTATTTTGATTCCCATCAGGTATTCACCATGGTGAACATCTGGCGGGAATCTTTTAGACGTTATGGGACACACAACCACCACAGGGGATTCACCGTGGTTGACTGTGGTCTCGTAACATATGAAATTACCCATAGTGTCCTCTATTGGGGGTACAATCTCCCCATGTTTCATCAGAATTGAAAAAGAAACAAACAAAAAAAGCCAGAAATAAGTTTTTCAGTCTTTCCCCATTATTTAAAAAACAAAATATTGTTTTTGTTTTCATTATTATTATTTGTCATTTTCGTTACAATAACCAAAACAAAAACAAAAACAAAAATCATAATTTTCATTTTCGTTATCATAATAACAAGAATGAAATGCTCACCTCAGATTGCATTGAGGGCTGCTACAATCTGCTCTGGGTGTCCCAGCATGTTGGCAGGATGAGAGGATTCTCCCTGCTGTGAGGCTGACCCTGCAGCCATCATATTATCTTTGTCGTCTGTCCCCTCCATGCTGCATGACCTCCCGGTTTTGGGGAGGTAAAAGCTTTGAATAGCGCCCTTTTTAGGTTTTTTTAGGAGCATGGAGGTTTCTCAGAGCCCTTGGGCACATCAGCGCAGCGCCTCTGCACCTTTAACCGGCTGGGTTTTTTTGTTTAGCCTTGGGCCTGGTGGGAGTTCCAGCCACGCTCGCCTAACCTATGTGTTGGATCCCCATCCCATTTCAATTTTTGAACTTTCTCCAACCCTGTAGTTTGTGGAAGTTCATTCTCTCAAAAAATGGATCATCAGAATATAAGGCCAGTGCCTATTCAACAGTGGACAGGCATTAGCTGACGCTGCAGCGTCCCTTTCCTCCCCTTTCACCATATCTCACCTTGAACACTCAAATCCAGAGGAGAGCCCCAACGAGTTTGCTTGGCAGATTCAGATGCCCAGTAGAGGACAATGTGCCCAATGATCAACACTTGCTTCCGAGCACCCAGCTCCAGACTAGCTAGACCACAAGCAAGAAGGTTAGGTGAGCAAATAGAATGAACTGTGGCTGCTACAGCATACCCTCTGAACTTACTGAACCGCATTGGCTGTGAGCCGGTGGATGTTGGAGCAAAACTCTCCTAACCTCCACCTACACGAGACCTAAATTTCCTACTTCCTAAAACCTGCTGCAGCCACTGAGGAGGCAGTCCCAGTCATCAAGGGGTGTTAGCCAAAAAACCTCTCCTCACTTCCCTATATTACTCAGGCACTGCCTCATTATAGCTACAGGCTGGTAGCTGGTCAGACTCAGTGGGTATCCATTGCCATACCTAAACAGGTATCCTTCACCTGCTGTGCATTATGATATTTATGCCCTCACGGCCCTTACCAGGCACAGAGCAGGATTCCCTGACTCGTACAGAGTGACCCATGCTCTCCTTCCCTGCTGATCCGATTTGGACCGTCTTACCCACCAAAACATTGTCCCTTCTCCTCACTGTAGATTTGCAAGCTGCAAGGCCCTGCCTGACCTATCAAAAAACTACCTCACTCAGCCTAAAAGCCCCATAGAAGGCCACCCTAAAGGGTGCTGTGAATAGGATTTCCTCATTCAACCCTGTACAAATCTGGCTCAAACTGGACACCTTTGCTGCCCCTTTCCTGTTATAAGATTTGTGTGACATGGAAACGTACCAGCTTTTCTACTGTTTTCACCATTTTCTGACAAAATGTTTTGCACTTTCAATAGGGCTGCCACAGGCCGGTCCCAAGCCCCGTGTGTGCTCCACAAGCAACACAACCCTGGAGTGCTGTAGACATGAAAATTTGCCAGCTAAAAATTGGGGAAGTGCTGGAAATTGCCCAGGTGCTGTAAAACTGCTGTAAAACTGGGTGAAAACAGACATGACTCTAACCACCCTTTAACCACTCTTGGTGGTCATTTATGCATATTGCAGGGCTGCATAGGGCACCAATACAGCCCTGCAACATGCATAAATAACCACCAAGGGTGGTTAAAGGGTGGTTAGTGTCATGTCTGTTTTCACCCACTGTCATAATTCTGGAAATGAAGATCATCATTCCCAGCTTCCATCTGCAGAGGATTAAGAACAGTCTTGGTAGGACGTTGCATCCTCTGCTGATCTTGCCTATATGCTGGGTAGAAGAGCCACTTTGAACATTAATACCACTTCCAAGGGCCACATAGAAGTTGGGGGTAGGAGTGCTCTCAGGAAGGGTAGGTCCAGATCATGGATCTGTGTATTTGAGTCCTGGGCCCAAGGTTTCATTTGTTTTAGTAATTTAAAAAACAAAAATTAAATGCACACCTCTACTCCTTACCCAGGCAGCACTCATTCACTGCAGACAATGGACACAAGGAGAAAGCGATCAGTTCCTCTGAGTACCCTTCTACCTGATGCTTCAGTGGGGTCGGGGGACCAATCTTCCAAGGGAGGGGGATCGCAGCTATGTTCTCCCTCAGTGGCCCTAAGGACAACAGTATAATGAATGCTGGATACAAGGCTGAGATAACGACTTAGCCAAAGTCTCCCAGGGAGATCATGGATAAGAGAGGATTTGATCCAAATCCAATACTTTAGAGGTAGGGCTCAAATGAAATCTCACAATAGAAGAAATCATGTTAAAATCTCAGTGCACAGTTTGTCCTGGGGCAAATCAAGCACTGGGATATCTTTGTCGTGTTATTGAGGGGAAAAAAATGTTTCTTGGCAAGAACTCCTACTGGGATGAGATCTCAGTCCTGGTACTCAACATAGCAAGAAATGCTTGCAAGCAGCAATTGAGCTGCTCACTTCATCACTACTTAGAGGCTACACACGCTCATTTCCTAGCACAGGTTTTGTTCAGAGGTGAACAAATAAGTTTTAAAACCCTCTGTGGAACAAGGACAGCAAGGAAAATAAAGTTTTTGTCTTCTGAAACACTGACCAGGAGCAAACTCATATATGTCTAAAAAAATAAAGACAAGAGAACACAAAAATTCTCTTTTGCTATTTATTAACAGAGTGGTGCAGGGAGGGGGGTGGAGGAGGGGGGGGGGAAGGTAACATCATACAGGGATCTGAGCAACAGAAACAGTTTACTTCAGACCATGTCTATTTCAGACCATCTATTTCAGACCACATCGCTGAGCAACGGAAACAGTTTACTTCATACAACGTCTACTTTAGACCACATCTCGGAGCAATGGAAACAGGTTACTTCAGACCACATCCCTGAATGAATATTTTTGTGGAATCTAAGGTTGCACATTTTATTGCATCTGTTTGAAACCGCATGTCAGCTCAGATCTATTTCTAGTTATTACACCTCTGTGCACTGTTTGCAGGCTGGGGCACAAAAGTGATGTCTAGCATCACAGCTCTTTCCTTTGCAAATCGTTCGCTGTAAGAAAATAAAAAAATCCCTGCTCAACGCAACTGTTCCAAGATGAGCACAAGGATTGCATGACCTGAAGCAGCACGAAAGAGTTACTGGGAAGTAAAATAATAATTTACTACACAGACATAAACACAATAAATAACAATATCAAAACCTGTCGCTTCACTTTATATAATATTGCTCAAATCCAGCCCTGCTTTTACTGTTGCCACTGCAAAAACTAGGGGTGTGCATGTCATTTTCGTTACTACAATAATGATAACAAAAATTGTTGTGTTCATTATCATTATTGCAATAACAAAAATGATAAATAATAATAATGAAAATAGAAACAAAGACATTTTTAAAAAAATAAACAGAAAGCATTGAAAAATGTATATCTGGCTATAACTTTTTTGTTTCTTATTCAATTGTGATGAATATTAGGCAGGTTATACCCGCGATGGAGAGCATTATGTGTACTAATTTTAGAAACTATTAGATGTAGGGAACCAATTTTAGCAGCAATTGAATGTTCTTATTTTAAGAAAAGCTACATACACATTCATGGCTACAACTACTTTATCTTCCATCCAATTTGCATAACATTTGTGAATACTATGTCCCTCCACAAGCGTAACACTCCTGCATACTTTGAGAAACATTGACTAAAGGGTGCTGATGGAATAAGACATAAACTTGAAAATACATTTCCAGCTGTAACATTTGTATATTCCATCCTGTTTACAACATGTTTGGCAGGAATGTATCACATACATTCTCTGTCATCTCTGCCAAACTACAGGACAATTTGATTGAGAGAGAGAGATTGTAGGAGGGAGGATGTGGAGAAACCCAAAAGACTGACAGACACATTCACTTGCCAATTACTGCATGCTTTCAGCTTTACAGGACCAATCGATAGTGGCTTTGAGACAGGCAGAGAGGTTGGTCCTCAGGCAGGAATAGATGGGACATAACTGAGACTTTGGGGATAGCATCCCAGCAATCAGGAGACATAGTTTACACGTCCAGACTGGCCAATTATTTTATTTATTTATTTTAAAAACTCATACACCGTCCCTCCTGCCACAGGTAGCTCAGGGCAGCTTACAACAATAAAAACAATTAAAACAATTACAAACATTAAAAAGGAGGAAATAGAAGAAACAGACTTGGTGGAATGCCAGCAGAACCAGGGCCAGACGAGCTTCCTCCTGGAGGGAATTCCAAAGTCGCGACCCGGCCACTGAGAACACCTGCTCCATTGTGGCCCCCCGCCTAACATGGGGGACCTCCAGGAAGGCGCCCCTGGTAGACCGCAGTGATCGCTCTGAGATGCAGAGGGCGAGGCGGTCCCCGAGGTATGAGGGGCTGAGACCATGTAGGGCTTTATAGATCAAAACTAACACCTTGAATCTGGCCCAGTACGCTATAGGCAGCCAGTGCAGAGTGCGGAGCACAGGTGTTATGTACTCCCGCCGACCCGTCCCTGTAAGGAGACGGGTCGCCGCATTCTGCACTAGCTGCAGCCTCCGGACCAGAAACAGGGGAAGCCCCATGTAGAGCGTGTTGCAGTAGTCCAGCCTTGAGGTGATGAAGGCATGAATGAGAGTGGCCAGGTCGGGCCTGGAGATGTATGGACATCTCCAGGCCCGACTAGATACAGCTGGCGGAAGGCGACTTTAGCCACCGCCTCCACCTGCCGATCCAGATGGAGGTCTGAATCCAACACCACCCCCAGACTCCGAACCTGCTGGGCTATAGGAGGGTAGACCCCCCCACCTGAGGAGCTAGCACCCCCCTCGCCCTTCCCACCACTATCACCTACATCTTATTGGGATTAAGTTTCAGTCTGCTCTGCCACATCCAATCCGCCACGGCCTCCAAGCATAGGGAAAGTATCGAGACAGCAGGACTTGGGTCAGTTGAAAATGAGAGGTAGAGCTCAGTATCATCAGCATATTGGTGGCATCGCACCCCGAACCCTCTCACAATCTCCCCTAGGGGCTGCATATATATATTAAATAATAACGGAGACAGAATTGAACCCTGTGGAATGCCGCAGGTCAAGGCCCAGGGGCTTGATGTTTCAGTGCCCAGAACCACCCTCTGGCTTCTCCTCGAGAGGACTGAGTGGAACTACCCAAGGACTGTCCTGTCCAGACCCTCCAGGTCTCATAGCCATCTCAACAGCAGCCCATGGTCCACGGTGTCAAAAGCGGCCAAGAAATCTAGCAGGTTCAGAAATGTTGAACATCCTGCATCCATCTCCCAGTGGAGATCATCCACCAAGGCCACCAACGCCGTCTCAGTACCATAGCCGAGGCAGAACCCAGACTGAAAAGGGTCAAGGAAACCAATACTATCCAGATTCGCCTGGAGCTACAGTGCCACTGCCCATTCAATAACCTTCCCTAAAAAGGGAAGATTAGAGATGGGGCAGTAGCTTGTGAGTGCACCCACATCCAGAGATGGCTTCTTCAGAAGGGGCGCACCACAGCCTCCTTGAGACTGGGCGACAGCCTCCCCTGCCAGAGGGATGCATTGACCACCCTTATCAGCACCGTCCCCAACGTTTCCCTGGAGGCTTTCACCAACCAGGATGGGAATGGATCTAATTCACAAATTGTGGCTCTAACTGACCCCAGGACATCCACCGCATCGACCGGCATCACTTCCCGAAGCTCCTCCCAGAAAGATCGACCACACGGTGCCTCCAGAACCTCATGCTCCTCACCCACTGCCTCCAACCTGGTGTCACAGTTACTCCGGATCTGAGCGATCTTGTCTGTGAAGTAGATGGCATATTGATGACACCGTACACCGAACCCCCATATCACCTTGCTGAGCGGCTGCATATACATGTTGAACAGGAGAGGGGACAAAACAGAACCCTGTGGAATTCCACACAAAAGGTCTCAATATGATGAAAAATAGTCCCCAAGAACCACCCGCTGGATTCTTCGGGTCAGGAATGAGCACAACCATTCAAGAACAATCCCGCCCACTCCTGCACAGTCCCGCAGGCATGCCACCAACATCTCATGATCAACAGTATCAAATTCAGCCGACAGACCTAACAGGATCAGCAGGGTTGAATGACCCTGATCCATATCTCAGCACAGGTCACAAGCACCACAAGCCACAAGTGCACTCTCAGTGCAATAACCCAGATGAAAGCCAGACTGAGGGGGATCAAGAAAACTGATGCAATCATGATGCCCCTGCAGCTGCCGACCCACTACCCATTCAATAACCTTCCCTAAAAAGGGAAGGTTAGAGTCAGGCCAATAGCTGGCAGGGGAGGCAGCATCAAGTGATGGTTTCTTGAGCAGAGGTTGCACCACTGCTTCCTTGAGACAACCCGGCACTCTTCCCTCCCACAGGACAGGGGCGACTGGTGGGTGTTGAGGTTGGAGGGGCAGTAAGGCTGGCGGACCAATGGTCACAGCCAGGGCAATGGTAGGTGGAGCCAGGGCAACGGTAGGCAGAGACAGGGCAATGGTAGGCGGAGCAATTATGGCAGATGAAGTAAGGGACATACTTAAGAGGCAGCTAGCTATTTGTATACATTATGTTGTTCCAGCAGAAGGTTCTGTAAAGGAACGTTTTCTGGCTCTACTTGACTTAAAATTATTTACTGCAGAGTCAATCACTGAATCAATACAGCATTGCCTAAGAGAAAATGGTTTAGAGGATATTCACAAACCTATAATGTTGCTTCAGTTATGAGTGGAGCAACAGGTGGTGTACAAGCTAAATTTTTGCAATATCACCCAGAAGCAATCTATGTCCACTGTTATGCACATCAGCTCAACTTGGTATTATGTCACACTTGCAAAGCAGTTACAGAAGTTACTAATTTTTTTGGCACATTGGAAGATTTGTATACCTTCTTTAGTAGTTCCCTTATAAATCACAAAAAA
>QEPC01013334.1:152563-168261 GCA_003113815.1 Sphenodon punctatus | reverse complement strand
GGGGATGGTGCAGGGGGGAATCCTATGGGGGTTGTGGGGTGAGGGGAAAATCCTATGGGGTGAGGAAGGTGCAGGGGGGAGGGGAGTGATATCTTACCTGCTGGCTCTGGCGTGGTCCCCGTCGTCCATCCCGGGCTGCAGGCAGGGGGGAACTTTTTTTTAATTGCCCACGTGTCCTGCTCTCCGTGGAGGCAGGATGGCAGATGCATGGGCAATTTAAAATTTTTTAAAAAACAAAACAAAACAAAAATTCCCTGCCTTGCCGCTCCCCCCCCCCACTCTGAGCAGCAGATTGGGGGGGAGCGGCAAGGGGCAGCAGCAGGTAAGCGGCTGGGCTGGAGGTGTGATGTTGGAGAGCTCCAACAGCGCGCCGGCAGCCATGTTGAGCATGTGAGTCAGGGAGTAACGTGCATGCGCACTGCTCCCTGTCTCAGTCCCCCGACCCTAGGGATCTTGCCAGGGCTGTTTCAGCAAACGCCCTGGTGAGAGCTTTCCTTGTGCCCATAGGGCTCAATGGAAAGGCTAGCTCCTCCCTCCACAGCACGTCCTATACATGCTTTGGACAGCGGGGCTCAGCCGCCCAAATAGAAAACGCGGTTTGGGCTTAGCCTTTTTGTCCCTTGCGGGACCCACTCCTCAGGAGTGGATCACGGAATCGAGAAATGACAGCGCCGGAGGCTTGCAGCAGCCTCTGACTTTGCTTCAGAGGCTGCTCCGGGCTGGAGCAGCCTCTGAAGCAAAGTCAGAGGCTGGTGCAGCCGGCTGTCAGAAGCTGCAACAGTGTGTTTTTGTTGTTGTTGTTGTTGTTTTTAAAGCAGTGGCGGCTGGCCCTTGGTGGTGCTTGGGGGACAGTGCCCCAAATTCCCTGGGTAGCCAGTCGCCACTGCCACAGGGAGGCATTGACCATCTCAGCCAACAACAGCCTCATTGTCTCCTTGCAGATCTTAACCAGTCAGGACAGGCAAGGGTCTAATTCACAACAAGTGCCCCTGACTGGCCCAAGAACATCCACCGCATCGGCGGGCATCACTGACTGAAACTGATCCCAGAAAAATGGACATGACGGGGCTTCATGCAGCACTGTGACAAAGGAAATAAGAGAATCTCTATTGGCTCTTTCCTAAACAGATGCTTCCTAGTAACAAGTGAGGGAGAGATTTTGGGATGGTTACAGCACATATTGAGGATATTTGGTTGACATTTCTGCTGGCTAATTGGCATCACAATCCAATCTTATACCACAGTGACATGCAAGAGAATTCCTGGCATAAGCTCATTCTCTGAATAAGCTGTGTAGGCATATAAAATTGGGACCCTTTATCACATATTTCTGATATTTGGCAGAGATAATCCTGAAAGTGTGATATACATTCCTGCCAAATGTCATGTACACTGGTTGGACTACAAAGATGTTACGGTCAGACATACATTTATAGGTTAATTGTGTACACCAACAGAACCCTTTATTCAATCCTTCTGAAAGTTGGTAGAGAGAGTAAATATGGGAAGGGGTATAATCTGCTAAATTTCATCTATATTAAATGTGAGGCAAAGAAGTTACAGCTAAGAATGTATATAAAGACTTTTTGCAAAATAATATAATTAAACTGCTTATACAATTGTATTCCTTTATCCAATTGTTTTGGAATTTGGTACACTTAATGTCTTCAATTGAAGGTACAATAACTCCAGGTATCTTCCTAATATAATAAAAAACAAAAAGGTTACAGACAAAAATGTGTTTTCCATTGAAACCAAAGGAAACTGAAAATGAAAGCAAAAACGAAAACCACAATTTGATAATTATGAAAACAAAAATGACAAATTTAGATAACAAAAATAAAAAATGAAAACGAAAATGATATGGGCCCCTGGTGCAAAAACCCTAGTCCATGCTTTAGTCATCTCTCACCTTGACTACTGCAACTTCCCTCTTCCTGGTCTCCCCTGCTCTGATCTCACCCTGCCACCACCTCCACCTCCAATCTTATATCCATCCAATGTTCTGCTGCCAAAATCATTCACCTTGCCCATTGCTTTGACCACACTCAGCCCCTCCTCTCTGATCCACATTGGCTTCCTCTAAGTGAACGCATTCAGCACAAGCTCCTGGTCTTCGTTTCAGGGATCTTCATAGCCTTGTTGCCCCATATCTCTATGCTCTTGTATCCTGACACACTTCTGCCTGGGAGATTCACTCCTCCTCTGCCCCTGTCCTCACCTGCTCACAACTTCCTTGCTCTTCTAAAAATCTTCACGCTTCTCTCTTCCTGCCCCCCATGACTGGAACTCCCTCACCGGATACATTCATTCTGCTTACTCTCTACCAACTTTCAGATCCCTCTTGAAAACCTACCTCTTCCGTCAGGCTTTCCCTGGCTCGTTATGAGTGAAATTGCATCCTCCTCCCCTTCACTCAGAATCCCCCCCTCCCCACCACCCATAACTAAGTGAAGTACATGTACCTGGAACTTCTCATTCTCATGAATGTATCCTTGTCTCTCCTGATACTCACCTCTCCTTTGTCTCCTCCTCCCTTATCTCTCTAGATAGGAAGGTTCTTGGGGTAGGTTCCCATCTATAACTATCGATTGTATAGTGCCAGGTACACTGATGGCTTGCACTATATTAATAACAACAACAACAACAACAATGATAAACAGCAAACAATTATTATATTACATCTGTAAAGAAACCTTCAAGCACTCAAAAATCACTGCCATTTTGAGTGCTTGAAGGTTTCTTTACAGATCTATCCTATTTTTTGAAAATAGAGGTGGTAGGTTTTGTTTAATGGCCATTTGGGGCCACTGTGAACTTCTACTAGGTCTGTCTATATCTATTGACAGAAGACTATTCTAATAAAATGAATGAGAAGGCAAAATTGCCTTGAAATATGTCAGGATTGCTTTTTTGAAGCTCATATATTATTGTATTTTAAATAATTGATATTGTTATTTATTGTGCTTATATCTTTGTAGTCAATTATTATTTGGCTTCCTGGAAACTCTTTTGTGCTGTATGTGGCTGTTACTGGCCTTATCCCCTTTTTGGTGTCTGTTATTGTATGACCTGAATTAGGCCCGAAATGGCTGCTACATGATCAGACTTTTTATTATTTATTTATTTTTTAATTCATTTTTTAAAAAAAATTATATGCTGCCCCTTCCTGCTAAAAGCATCTTGAGGAGGCTAACAAATTTTAAAATAGATATTAAAATAGACAACAAACCAAAATACATTTAAAACAACCTAAAACCCGCAAATTAAAACAATACATGCCCAGACCCTCCCTAACCCAACCCACCCAACCCATCTCCCTCAGTAAAGACCCAGTGGAGCAGCCAGGTCTTGCATTACCTACGGAAAGAGGGGAGGTTGGCGGCCAAGTGGACCTCCAAAGGGAGGGAGTTTCACATCCATTGCAGAGCCACAGAAAATGCCCTACTCACATTTGACACCTGGGAAACCTCGAGGAGGGCACCCCTGACCGACCACAGGGGTCAATACAGGACCTGGAGGGTGAGGTGTTCCCGCAGGTAGGTGGGGCTCAGGCCATTTAGGGTTTTAAAGGTCAGCACCAACACCTTCACATGGGCCTGGAAGACTATCGGCAGCCAATGCCGAGACCAAAGCACTGGTGGAATGTGCTCACGTCAGCTCGTCCCCGTTAGGAGATGGGCCACCACATTCTGCACCAGCTGCAGTCTCTAAACCAGCACCAAGGGTAGCCCAATGTAGAGTGAGTTACAGTAGTCCATTCTCAAGGTAATAAAAGTTTGGATAATTGTTGCCAGATCCGAGTTCGAGACATACAGCCTAAGTCGATGTACCAGATGTAACTGGCGAAATTCCCCCTTCGCCACAGTCACCACCTGGACATCCAGGCAGAGCTGCGGATCCAGGAGCATCCCCAGACTCCGGACCTGAGACTCAGGGAAGGATGGACCCCATCAATGATGGAGGGTCATTACTCCCCAGGCTTTCCCCACAACCATCACCTCAATGTCTGTAAAGTAGACCTCCCAGTATCTGGGTCTACCAGGAGAATAATATGGAGAATATGAGAAAATTCTTTTCCAGTCTAAGTGTCCCTACAGCATACCTAATTGCATACCAAGCCCATATACATGTGGTATTTTAAAACCTGACAGCGCTGAGCACTGCCACGCCTCAGTCCTGCCCGGAGTGAGGGCCTTCATGTCAGGCAGATTTGGTGAGGCCACTGGACAAAAATGATGGTAGGCTGGGTCGAAGAGGAAGCAGGGAGAGGGTGGGGTGACATGCAGACTTTACTCCAGTCCGGAGTCCTTTGCACAGACTATAGAAGCACTTAGCCTGGGCTGTTCCTTGGGGATGGTCCCGAGGAACAGTTCAGGCTAAGCACTGCCACAACCCCTGCAAACCCAAGTTAGGATGCTACCAAGCATAGTGTTCTTAGCTTAGAAGTGAGTGATTAGCCAATTTCTTACTCCAAACATTGGGTATTTTCAGACATGACGGGGCCAATTGGCCCCGTCACGAAATCAATATATTGATCCCCCACCGGGATGACCCCGTAACACCCTAACAGATGTGCCGGGGAATCCCGGCGGGGAATCGGGGAGGGGGCGGGGCCGCACAGTGCAACATGCGGCCTCACGGCCCCGCCCCCTCCACACTCCCCGCCCTCTGGGGAGACAGGTGGCCGCCATGGCCAATGTGGCCGCAGCGCTGGCCCGAATTAGCCACGGGCCAGAATCCCTGCGGGGATTCCAGGCCATGGCTGCCATCCAGAAGTGACGGCAGGGTTCACCACGGCGGGGAATCGTTTTCACCACGCAATGACCGCCTGTCCCGTCGCTTTGGCCGCTCACGTGATGAAAGTATTTCCCCGCCATGGTAACATCTGGGGGGGGAACATTCGTTCCCCCATCAGACGTTACGCGGTCACAGCCACCACAGGGAATTGACTGTGGTTCACTGTGATCTCGCAATGTCTGAAAATACCCATTGTTATAGATATTCTCCTCACTAAGAATTGCGGGCTTACTTACCTTATGTTGACAGATAACTTCAGGAGCCAGTGGAGAACGAACGTCAAACTACATTTATGTAAGCTGGGCTTCTCCTTGGAGTATTTATTGGGCAGGGACACCTTAGTTGCACGATCTGAAACCCTACTCTAGTGGGATGATGTTGATTGGCAATCTGAGCAAGCAAAAATTAGGGATTCTTCCCATATGGTGGGCTTTGTTACTGCCCAAGGAGTAAATGGCCAGCTACTTGAATTCTAGAATCTCAGTGAAGTGGAAGAGACTGTTTTAAACTTAGCGCTTGCTTTAATGCCCTTCCCACTAAACTTTTGGAAGACCATTTAGGGGGAACTTCGTACATGGACAGACTCTGTCCCTTCAATCAGCTGGAGGTGGAAACATTAGAGCATCTTTTACTTAGGTGCCACCTATATGATAGTCTCAGGGAGGCACTGCTGAAGCCCTTCCTGGATAAGTTGCCAGGCAGAACAGATTGCTTTATATCAGAATGTGCACTGATGGACGTGGATCCAGAACTAACAGCACTAGTAACTAGATTTTTTATTTTGGCATTTAACTTGAGGTGTCATTTTTTAGAATTCAGGCCTCTGGCATGTGATTTGTCTATAGAGCCATGACATTTTGCTATCCTTTCAATAGCTTTTTGATAGTTACTCCCTAGCTTGGCCAGTTGTCTGCGTTTATTTCCTTATATGTATGATTTTTAGAGGAATTGGTTCAAATGCTTGCAAATACAACACAATTTGATTTTGTCTTATGATTATGACTTACATTTTTGCCTTAAGTTGGTTTTACTTGTCTTACTCTTTATTAGTGTAATTTTGAATGTCTTGTTTGTTTATTTGTTTGTTTATTTGTAAGCAATGACCAATGGTCACGCTGTCAATAAATACATACACTTACACTAAGAATTGTGTCCATGTTGCTGGTCTGAAAGTTCTACCATTTTGTATTTGATGTGAAGCATGAATTAAGCTATTAAAAAAAATCAGTAGTTTTTCACCTCTGCAGGATTCAAAAGTGGGAAGTTATTGGGTTCAAGACTGAAAAAAATTGAAACTTGCAAGTTTCTTGTCTGTAATAAAGCATCCCATGCAAAATGCACATGTACAAGAACACACATGTTTTTCTATGATGGCACTAAGGCCACTTTCAGACCTTTATTTATTTATTTATTTATTTAATAAATTTATACCCCGACCCTCCTGCAGCGCAGCCTGGGGCGGCTTCCAACAATTTAAAATACAATAAAAGCAATTTAAAACACATAACAATAATAATAAAATATTAAAACAGGGCTAAAGCCATAAATATAACAAATAAAAATAGGTGGGGGAGCTAAAACCCCTCACCCTACCCTCCCTCCCAAAGGCCTGGGCGAACAGCCAGGTTTTGCAACTTCGCCGGAATGTCAACAGGCTTGGGGCCAAGCGAGCTTCCTCCGGAAGGGAGTTCCAAAGGTGTGGCGCGGCCACCGAGAATGCCCTCTCCATTGTGGCCCCCCGCTTGATATGGGGGACCTCCAAGAAGGCACCCCCGGCGGACCTTCCCCCACCTCTGCATATTCTGGCTGCACATTCCCTTTTATAGCCAGAATATGTGTGTGTGTGTGGGGGGGGGGGGGTGTGGAGGTCTGAAAGTGGCCCAAATCCCCAGAAATCATTTTACATAAACTGACTGAAATTAATGAGCAGTATTGTTTGATGGGGGGAGAAATTTTGTACCTGTAGGAAATCTGGGCTTTTTTTTACAAAACAAAAAATATAGGGTTTATTTGGGAGTCAATTCTGATCTCTGTTACTATGCACAATGCAAAAAGTTTCTACCACAGAGACTAGGAAAAAAAGTCCAGTAGATGTGCCCACTTGAATTACTAATTTTCTACCATTAGCATGTCAAACTGATGCTGACTCATTAATTAAAATGGAAAATAGTTCAGGACAGGTTTATTTCTGTTGAACACTATTCCTTCATTTTCAGTGAAGAAACTTTTGGCTGGGAATGAGAATACGTGCATTACCCAGGCTGTTTTTAAATGGGATGCATCCACCCACCCTCATCCAGGGCCGACCCTAGGCATGTGCGATATGTGCCATTGCATGTGGCCCCATGGCAGCTGGGGCTCCATGCCTGGTGGTAGGCAACAGCCCCCCAAGGCAGCCGGAGGATAATTTCTTCTGCCATGGTGGGGCAGGTAGGGGCAGGCCTTAGTCTGCCTGCCCAAGTCCCCTCGGCAGCAGCGGGTGGAGGGAGGTACGACCCCCCCCACCTACTCGCTTCCTAGCTCTATTGGTGGTAGCAGAAGGGGGGGGAAAGGGAGGGGAGTAACTCTATTGCACTTGCTAGCTAGCTAGCCAGCCAGCCAGCCCTCTTGGTGCTGTGGAAGAAGGGGAGTGGGGAAGAACTCCCGCCAACCCCCTCACTCCCACTCTTCCTTCCTGGTCCTGCAGCCAGTTGCCCAACCAATGCTGCTGCTTTTGCCAGTTCTGGCGCTGCCACTAACTGATATAAAGACAGTCTGTCTGTGCCATTGTGAATGCCATTGCACGCGTCCTTCCAGTTTCCTAGTTTGACATGCTAGGACTACATTTCCCAGCATGCCAGACTAGGAAAATGGTGTCCTGGTTACAGCATGTGCTTGTTCACCGGGAGCAGGCAGTGCGGGGCATAAGAAACCACAGTCTCAGAAGCATGGGGTGGCGGTGGAGCAGACGAGCGGGCAGGGGGGGGCAAGGTCATGGCAGGTGGCAGTTCCTTCCCTTCCCACCCCCCCATGTGATTCAAGTGCATGTGAGTGTGTGAGAGAAGTTAATGTGTGTCAGTCTGTGTGTGAGTGAGAGTTACTCTGTGTGTGTCAAAGAGGTGAGTGTGTGTGTCTGTGTGTGAGAAAGGAGAGTGTGAGTATGTGTGTGAGAGAGAGATGAGTGTGTCTGTGTGTGTATGTGTGTGTGTGTGAGAGAGAGAGGTGTAGGTGTCTGAGTGTGTGTCTGTGTGTCTGTTTGTGTGTGTGAGAGGGAAAAAGACTGTGTGTGAGAAAAAGAAGTATGAGTTTGTGTGTATCTGTGTGCACACGCATGTGTGAGTTTGTGTGTGCGTGAGAGAGAGGGGTAAGTATGTGTGTGTGAAATATGTGTGTGCACATGTGTGTGTGTGAGAGAGAAAGAAGTGTGTGTGTGTATGTCTGTGTGGGTGAGAGTGTGCGTGAACAAGGTGTGAGACTGAATATGAGTTTGTGAGTGAGTATGTGTCTGAGAGGGAAGTGAGTGAATGTGTGTGTGAGAGAGAGGTGAGAATCTGTGTCTGTGTGTGAGAGAGTTTGTGTTGTGTGTGTGCGAGGTGAGAGTGAGTGAGTGTGTGTGTGTGTGTGAGTGAGATAGAAAAGTGTGTGAATTTGTATGAGAGAGGAGGTAAGTGTGTGTGTGTGGCCTCTCCCCCTATGTCCCCACCTCTCTCCATGGCTGCCCCCACCCCCATTGCTCCTGTGACGGAGGGAACCACCCCCCAGCCCAAGGAGAGACCTATCAGAATGTAACTGTTCTCCCCTGCTACCTAGCAGTCTAAACCTGCCTCTGACTGACCACCAGCCCTCCCAGAAAACCCAGGCCCAGCAGCATCTGAGGTAAGGGCTACCCAGCTAAGCAAACACCTTTCCCTTTCCTCCCCTGAACTGAGCACGCAGACTGCCCTCTCCCCCCTAATGTTCATTATGTGCACTGATGCCCTCCCCCTCCTGCAGTTCCTTCTCTGTGTTGGTGGGGTGGGGGGAAGTTAGGTGGTTAGATGGCTGGCAATCTGTAGGGGATATTGGGGGGGTGGTTGGTGGATCTGTGGGACGGAAGTGGCAAAAGGGCGCTGTGCGTGGGAGGCTAAGAGGTAAGTCGCGGTGCTGATATGGTGCGTGTACAAGTATGACGGCAAGTTATGCAAATTATGTAGATTATGAAAATTAGGCTCTGCAGCAAGGGTTTGCACATGACCCCACAAACCCTAGGGCCAGCCCTGCCCTCACCCATCCCCCACACACCCAAGTGCCCATTTTATGGTGGCATGGGTGACACACACTCCCGTGACCCATGCACTGAGCACTAGGGTAAACCCTAGCGTGGGGCATGAGCGAGCAGTGCATGGGTAGGGGCACACACCCAGCACACACCTGTCCAAGTCTGTCTTATTTGCACCACCGCTCACTGGAAGTGCGTGTGTTCTACACTGAGTGCACACAGACACGCCCCCTGGATACACAGCAACAGTGTAGTCACTCTGCTCAGGGAGACAGAAGCAAAATCAGGATTTATTATTATTATTATTATTATTATTATAAGACAGGGAGAGGGGACAGTGGGAGAGACAGGGGAGAAGACCAACAAACAACAAACATTTAAGCGGATGCGAAGTCTCAGGTGCTTGTGCTTGGCTTGGTTACAATCAGGTTGGTTGCAGCAGTCTGCAGAGGAGGGCAGACAGTAGGTGTATGGGAACGTCTAGCAGGCATTGGGAAAGGCAGCGAGGAAAAAGTGGGTCTTGAGGAGGGATTTGAAGGAGTGGAGGGAGAAGGCAAGGTGGATGTGGGACTGGGTAGGGAGGGAGGAGGCAAGGCGGATGTGGGGAGGGAGGGAGTTCCAGGCATGGGGGGCAGCGAGGGAGAAGGGTGGAAGGTGGTTAGGTGAACAGTAGAAACGAGGGAGAGTGAGGGAGGGGACAGAGGAAGAGCGGAGAGCGCGTGCAGGAGTGCGTAGGGAGATTAGGTCCGAGAGGTAAGGGGGAGCTTGGTTGTGGAGTTTTTTTTATGTGAATACCTGGAGTTTAAACAGGATACGTTCAGGAATTGGGAGCCAGTGAAGAGAGAAGAGGAGAGTCTGCACATGGTCGAAGCGACGGTCAGAGTGAATGACCTTGGCAGCGGAGTTTTGGATCGCGATAAGGGGGGAGAGGTGAGAGCGAGGGAGGCCAGCAAGTCCAGCAAGGAGGAGGTTGCAGTAATCAAGGCGAGAGATAACCATGGCATGAACAAGGGTTTTGGCCGAGAGGTAGAGAGAAAGGGGCGGATCCGAGCAATGTTATGGAGGGCAAATCGGCAGGATTTGGCAACAGAGGCTGGGGCGGGCGGGCAGCTTTCAGTGTCTGTCCCAGGGGGGAGGCGGGGCCTTTTCCTCACCATGAGCAAGTGACATCAGCTCACTTGCTGGAGACTCTAAGCAAAGACTGACCTCAGCCAGCCTCTCCTACATCTGCAGCCAGAGTGAGCCCAAGGCAGCCATGCTCAGACTGTCTGTGTCTGCTCTTCTGAGCAGCAAAAATCTCCAAACAGAGGAGCTGGGATTCTAATCTCCACACAGAGCAGCCTCAGGGACATTGCAAGGCTTGAGCATCTGTTGGTGATTCCACCAATGATCCTGTGGCTGGGACTCTGGCTCTGCTACTGTGAGTATGTTGTGGGCAATCTGGATTTGAGAGGAGAATGAACAGACTAGAAAACAATGTCCTCAGCTTCCTTAGGTAGAAATATCACATTGAGAGGTTTGAGTTAAACATGGGAGTCATGAGTCTGTTGTGGAACATGCTCCCTACAGATATTCATCTCAGTTCCTCCCTCCTTAGCTTTCAAATGCTCTTAAGGACTTATTCTCTAGGTGCTTTTAGGATCCACTGCTGCTTCCCCTAAAAGCGTGTTGCCTCCCCCTGTTTTCTTACCCTTTTAAATTGTTTTAGGTACATTTATATTCTAAATGAACTTTATATATTGTATTTTTTATCATGTAAAGGGCACCAAACACAATTGGTGATTGGGCACTCTAAAAAAAATATATAATAATAATAATAATTATTATTAATTATTATTAATTATTATTATTATTATTATTGGCACAATTCCATGGTAGCCAATGGGACTATTCTGATTTGCACCAGGAAGGATATGGCACACTCTTTTTAATAAGGTTCCAAACATCTGAAACACCAACAGTCTAGCTGTTGTGATCTATCAAATGCACTTTGTAATTCCTATGATGATGCTACTTTCTAACAAAGTAGGAACCCTTAGTATTGCACTTCATTATTATGCAATTTCACATATATTCAGTGTTAAAAATTATTAGCTTTCATAGCTAAAAGTGATCATTTAAAAAACCCTAAATTTTGCACAATCTCTGCCAAACGATTCTTTAAGTAAAACTGCTGTAAAGACAAAGGAAGCTGAAATTCATGGATTTTCTTAAAATGTACATCTGCGAACCCTCTGCAGGAATCTACATTTTCCTATTTTGAAAATCATTGTATGGTATATTTCTTTTAAAGGTATTCATCTTACTCATCTAGAAATCTGCAGTGATCCAGGTGAGTGTGTTTATTCACTATAGTCACTATAAAATATAAAGATAAGGCAGAACAAAGATAACTCCAGTGTACACATCTTGTAGCGGGGTCGAGGTGTATCTGGATAAGGCTTGGCAGGATACTGCACACAGATACATGCTACTGTGTCTCTTCTTGTTCCCAATGCCTTTATTCTCACACTCTCTATATCCAGTGCATATAACAAGTCCCACTGGCCAGGCCTCAAACCCTCTGGCTTTTCTTAGTCCTTACACTTCCATGCTTAGATACCCCAGGGCAGCCTCAGACAGTGGGCTGGCTCAGCCCCCTAGACACCGCCTTCCTCACTGGACTCTCTCTTCCTGGAGCTCGCTCTTAGTCCGCTTTTAGATGAGCTGCGCGCACTTGAGGGTTGAAATAATGCACTTTTGAAAAGTGGCTTGGGCAGGGTTTAGACACACCTGGAAATGTGCCAGTCACACATTCTTTAAAGTTGCAGATTAAATGCATTGAGATATCTAAATACATTTAATCTGCAGCTTAAAAGAATGCATGATCGACGATGACGTGCATTCAGGTGCATCTTTACCTCGCCTGCGCCGCTTTTCAAAGGTGCATTATTTCAAGGTGTGAGTGTACGTGTCTTGTCTAAAAGCGGCCTTAGTCTGTTCACTGGATAAAAACAGACTTGCAGCTGGCAGGACCGCTTCCTGGGCAGGAAATCCTGGGCAACACAGACTGGGTCAGGGCAGGACACTGAGTTGACGTACCTGAAGCTGGGGAGCTATCGCACCAGCCTGATGGCTGCGGTAGGGCTGAGAGCTCAGCAAACATGCAGGTGGCCAGCCTTGCCTGCACAGTGCTCAACCCTCCCACCATGATGGGCAGCAATGGTGGTCAATGAGTCACATGCATGGCTCACGACAATGGTGGCCCCCAGCCCAGCCCAGGTTGGCAACATGAGAACTGAGGTGCTAGCCCACTGTAGTGGTCTTCTTTGGCACACTGTGGCCTGGTTGGGCAGGCCTTAGACTGTGACTGGAATTTTTCTGAGGATACAGACTGGGCTGGCCACCAACAGGGCCTGGGGCAATCCCAGGCCAACTTCTGGCTGTGCTTGTACACACATGCAGTTGGGATCTCAGGCTATAGAGGGTCAAGGCAGACCATAGCAGGGTCTGTTTTTACCTACTGAGGCAGAGTTCCCAGCTCCTGCCTTCTCACTGTCTCTCTTTACTCTGAGGTAGAGCTCTCACATAACTCCTGCCTCCTCCAGGTCCCTCCTCTAAGTGAGTCTTTCTCAGGTTCCTTTAGCCTCTGGGCTGGCTTTGCCATGTCCAGGCTCAGCTAGCTCCAATTCACCTATAATTAGTTCAGGCACTATCCCTCTCATTAATAGTGCCAGCACTCCTCTTAGCACCTGTTCTCTGCCAGTGCTATCTCACCTTAAAGTGCCAATACTCTTTATCTCTTTACAATTATCTCTCGCCTCGACTACTGCAACCTCCTCCTTGCTGGCCTCCCTCGCTCCCACCTGTCCCCCCTTGTTGCAATCCAAAACTCTGCCGCCAAGATCATTCACTCTGCCCGTCGCTTCGACCATGTAACGCCTCTCCTCCTCTCCCTTCACTGGCTCCCCCTTCCTGAACGTATCCTGTTCAAACTCCTGGTTTTCACGTTCAAATCGCTCCATGACCAAGCTCCCCTTTACCTCTCGGACCTAATCGCCCTACGCACTCCTGCACGCGCTCTCCGCTCTTCCTCTGTCCCCTCCCTCGCTCTCCCTCGTTTCTCCTGCTCGCCCAACCGCCTTCGTCCCTTCTCCCTCACTGCCCCGCATGCCTGGAACTCCCTCCCTGCCGACATCCGCCTTGCCTCCTCCCTCCGCTCCTTCAAATCCCTCCTCAAGACCCACCTTTTCCATGCTGCCTTTCCCAATGCCCTCTAGTCTTTCCCCTTGCTCTTACTGTCAGCCCTCCTCTGCTGACTGCTGCTACCGACCACCTTGTAACCAAGCCAAGTACACGCACCTGAGACTTCGCATCCACCTGAATGTTTGTTGTCTTCTCCCATGTCTCTCCCGCTGTCCCCTCTCCTTGTCTCCCCATCCTTGTCTTTTAGATTGTAAGCCACAGCAGGGACCGCATCTGATTGTATGTTCTGTACAGCGCCAGATTGCAACTGGCGCTTTATAAATGTTTAATAATAATAATAATAATAATACTCAAACTACCCTGCTTTGTGCTACACCCATAGTAGGGAATTGGTTATAATCTGTGGGAGAGGAGAAAGTTGCCTGCATGAAAATTAGAGCTGAAAGAGAATACTCGCAAAATTGGGTAACCCGTGAAATGTCTGGTAGTTGATTTGACCAGTAGCAATTGCAGTACCCGATTATGACTCTGTTGGGAACCTGATGTCCCAAAATGTCGACTTCTGGTCCTAGAATCTCGACTTCCAGTACCAACCTTTTGACAATTTTGTTGATATACTGACTCCCGACATCAATTTATCAGGTGTCCTTCAAGTTCTGACAATTTTTCATTAACTTTTTCCCCAGAAAACTAGTTCTGGTTCTATTTTTTTTTTGTTGTTCTTGAAACACTCCGTTATGGGTTTTCCATCCCAGAAAATGAACTTTCCTGTCCCGGAATGTCAACTTCTGATCCCAGGAAACGGCTCCAGGTCACTTTTTCAAAATGTTTCATGACAATTTTTCAGCATTCCAGCTCGATATGCTGATTGGTATACCGATTATACTGAAAGTACTGGCTTCAGGGGAAATATACAAAAATGCTGTGTACATGGAGTGAACCACTTCCTATTGTTTGTGGCAGCCAGATGGTGCAACCACTGGCCAGCTTGGCTACTAACCATTCAAGGACCTTTCCTCCATCACTGTGTTGTGCCCAGAAATGCTATTGGCCATCACTGGTCTTTATGAGAATGGATCCAAGTGTTTAATGTCATTAACTTTCCTCCCCCAGGAGAGCTTCTGGCTCCACTGCTGTTTCTGGACAAACCATCCAATCATGACAGCGACACAGTTGAGTTTCGATGCAAGATACCACCCTCCTCTTCTTTTACCCGTGTTTATTTCTGTAAGGGCAGGAAGACAGTTGCCACCCAGCCAATGCGGGCAAGCAAATTTGCATATTCCCTACAGCTTCCAGTGTGGGCCAACAGCTCAGGCAGCTACTCCTGTGGCTACCAGCTCAAGGACAAGCAGAACCAGGAGTATAACTCCCTTCGGAGTGCTGCACAGCACCTGAATGTGACAGGTAAGGCACTAGCATGAATAAAAGCACTTACAGGTAAATTATCAACTATTAGACATGGGACTAATTACTAGGGAAGGACTGTGTTCACTCTATTTATATTAGACAGAAGTGTGGGGGGGATGAGGGTGAGGAGGGGGAATGGGCATGGGTGAGAAGAAGTGGTAGGTTGATTAGAGAAAGGCCATTGGAGGAGGGAGGTGGAGAAGGAGGGGAGCCATGAGCAGGGTGAGAAGGAGGGGGGAAATAGAGGGTGAGGAGGCGAGGGAGGAATGGGGAGGCATCCTAGGTGGCAACAGTCCAGGCAGCAGAGTGGGTAACCTGGCCTGAGGGTGGCACGGGAGTGATTGCGCAATGTCTGGTGGTGATGGTCAGAAGAGGCTGTGTGGTGTAGGCGTCATCAGGGGGGTGGCTCCTCGCTGTCCTTACACTGGCCTCACAACGGCCACAAAATGGCCAGAGCCCTTTTGTCGTCACCCTTCGGGCTCCCAGCCAGGGCTATGACTGCAGGGGTGGGATAGCAGCTTCCAGTGTCGGTCCCAAGGGGGGTGGGCTCTCTCCTCACCTGTGGGGGTGGAGAGCAGGAGGTCAGCTGGTGTGGGGGGAAGATCTATCTATCTATCTTATACAATATTACACAGGGATGGGGGAGGGAAAGATCCATGGCGGATTGGGAACTCAAAGTGGCCCAGGAGAATACAGTGGTAGCGGCCCTGCCGGTGTGCTGGAAATGGGTCAAGGGGGTGTGGTTTGGGGGTGTGACTTGGAGGGCACAGAGTGCACCAGTTTTGGGGTCTATCAGAGCTGAGTCCCCAGACTCAGATCCTCAGAAGCCTGGCAGGGGTGAGTGGGAGGTTATGGGGGGGCTGGCATGGGGAGGGGAAGACTGCCACTGGTGGGGGTACTGGCCTTCATTTCAGTGCTCTGGCTCCCCAAATCACTTTGTTTCAGTGCTCAGTGGCCCCCAACCAAAAAAATAACTGTCCCTTGCTATGCATCCTACAGTAAGGCTTCTTCATTCCTACACCAACTGCACTAGTATTCCACAGGCCCTGTGTTTAGCTTAGCAAAG